>JAMWET010006285.1:0-17500 GCA_024036415.1 Prochilodus magdalenae
ATTATAGCCTCATCCTCCTACAGGTCCATCAATATCTCCATTCCCAAACACTATCCTCCATTCACCTAACAGTCCCATCACTACAATCCAGTTCTATACAATCCCATCACTATATCCTCGTCCCCTACCCCATCCCACCGCAATCCTGCTCCATTACCGTCCTATAATTATATAGTCCATTACTACAGATCACATCACAAAACTCCTGTCCACCACAATTCTGTTTCACTACCCCTCTTCACTATAGACTCCGTCACTACAGTCCCATCCTACAGTCCCATTACTACAATCCCGTATTACCACTACAGGTTCCATCTCAATATCTTTCTATACCACTACAACATCCATCCCTACATCTCTTCACAATAAGGGTCTCATCCAACTATCAGCCCCTCACTATAGCCTGTTTCACACTATCATCAGCCCCATCTCTATCGTCCCCTTCCCGTCCCACTACAGGCCCATCTCTATATCCCGTCCCACTAACAGCCCCATCTCTATAGTCCACCTGCTCCTCACTACAGTCTCCATCAATTCTAGCTCCTGTTCCCATCTACAGCCCGACTCCTCTATAGTCCCGTCCACTACAGCCCAGCTCACGACATATTAACAGCCCTCATTCTCTATATCCCGTCCCACTACACCCCATCTCATATAGTCCCGTCCGACACAGCCCCATCACTATACCCTGTCTCACTACAGCCCACTCTCAATAAACTCCCCTGTCCACCTACAGCCCCTACTCTATAGTCCCGTCTCGCTACTACAGCCCATCATCGCATAGTAGTCCCCGTCCCCCACTACATACACAGCCTCCATCGTCTATAGTCCCGTCCATCTATCGCCTCCATCTCCTATAGTCCCATAACCACTATCAGTCCCCCTCTTCTATAGTCCCCGCTCACCACTACAGCCCCATCACTATAGTTTCCGTTCCCACTACAGCCCCATACAACTCTATAGCGCCCATAACCACTACAGTCCTCCTATCTCTATCAGCTCCCGTCCCACTCTCAAGCCCCATCTCTATCGGCCTCCCGTCCCACTACAAGGCCCATCTCTATAGCCCTCATCCCACGCACAAGAAGCCCCAATCCTCTATATCCAGAACCGTTTAGCTACCACTAGCATGCCACCATCTCTATACCAGTCCCACTAACAGCCCCAGCTCTATCAGTTCCGTCCAGCTACATACCCCATCTGATCTATAGCCTGTCCCCACTACAAGCCCCATCTTCTATAGATCCCGATCCCACTACAAGCCCCATCTCTATAATCCCGTCCCACTACTCAGCCCCATGTTCATTATAGCCTGTAGAGGCCACTACAGGAGTGCCCCATGTAGTGTATGATCCCGTCCACTCCAGCCCCCATCACTCATTGCTCTTATCACTTCATGAAACGTTAAGGACCCCGCAGTTACTTTCAAAACTCCTCCACACTCTCCTTACCCAGAATAGTTCCACGTTTAGCTTTCAGATCTTAAATCAACATTACAGTTTCATAATCATAAAGAAAAGTAGATCTAATCTGTCGAAATCTGTTCCACATGAATGTCAAACAAAGACTGATAAACAAATACCCACGGCTCGTACCTGTAGAGGCAGCAGAGTGTTGCTGTTGTTGTCGGTGCGGAATACATTCTCCTCCATCCAGCTCTTGGGCCCCAGCGAGGGGGTGGAGCGGGGGAACTTTGGGGGGGCGATGACGCTGCTGGAGAAAGGCTTCTTCATGGGGGAGATCTGGCTGAGCGAGCCAGGCACACCCATGCCACCCCCACGACGATGATCTCTACCCCAGTTCACCCCACCAGAGCTCCAACCACTGCCCTGATGACCACCCCACAGGGACTGCTTCATCAGGGGCTACAGAGAGAAAGAGGGAGAGAAGAGGAAGAGAAAGAGAGATGGTGAAGAAGTGTGACCAAATCTAAACACAATACGCATTTACTGTGTGTTTGCGTTAAGTGTGTGTGTGTGTGTGTGTGTGTGTGTGTGTGTGTGTGTGTGTGTGTGCGCTTGCAGAGAGGCAGTAAGCAGCTTTAGAGCTTTACATCTAATTCTAACAGCCCTGAAACACAACACACCACACAAACAACTGAACCACTCTTTAAAGTCCACATTAACGTTACACACTCGCAGTCAGAAGTTTAGAGACGGCTGCTCATAGGAGGTTCTCCTTATGTTTATCTTAATGCTTCACTGTAGAACAAAAGTGAAGACATCAATCTATAAACTAACACTCATGAAATTATACAGTCCACCTTAAACACCTCCAGAGCTTTACAGGAGGATCAAATCAAATCACTTTTATTGTCACGTCACGTTTTCGCAGGTGTGGAGGTGAGTAAAAAACTAAGGTGCAGAGTCCCTTACAGCACCTAAATACAAAAATATACATTAGCCAATAAATATATACAACACTAAACACAAAACATCTATCTATCCTAATATACAGTTTTATATAACAGTAATATAAAGTTATGAATACAAACTATGATATATCTAGATGTACACATTTTCATATAGCACTGGTAAGGCTGAGGTAGATGAGAGATCCAGGGTATGTACAGGGCATAGAATATTGATGTGTATATATATATATACATATATATATATATATATACACACATATATACACACACACACACACACATATATATATATACACACACACACACACACATATATATATATATATATATATATATATATATATATATATATATATACACACCAACTGTTAACCAACTGTGTTAACCTGCAGTGGAGGCTGATATACAACAGGGTTTATTACTAAGCAGGTTTGGGGAAATTCTATTGGCCGGTCCATCATGAATATTCATTAAACTGAAAGAGGAACTAGAGCTTTCACTGTACTAAATAAGAGATAAAATGTTTTCATGAGCTACTAAATCTATATTTAGGTGGAGATATGCCAGAAATATCATACTGTGGTAGATCAACAGTATATGTGGTATATCAGGATATGTACTGTTCCAGACTCTCATCAGTTGGAGCTGTTAGGTGTAAGCCTGTAGAGTCTTTAAGATCACCAACACCATCCATTTAGTTGGGTGTGTCCAAACTTTTGACTGGCAGTGATGACATAATGAGCACAGGAATACAGTTAAGTATGTTGTGTATACAGCTCGGTGTACATTTATCTCAGCGGTAGATGTGTGTTTTCCAGTAACAGCTCTACATAATGATGCCATAAACAATAAAACATAAACCAGGTCAATGGTATGTTGATGTTTTGTGAGCAGGTTATAAAGACGGAGGTTTAGTTCCAGCTTTGCACAGATAACGTCAATCCTCCAGCACACGTGTTCTAATGAATGGCACATTAATTAACCGGTATCTCTCTACTGTAAGTACTGACGAGACAGTGAAGGTGAAAAGACGTAAAAAAAGAATAATTTGAAAATAATAAATTATACAAACTATGACTGTTTTTAATTACGCCGTTACCTGTTTGTAGAACCCGGATGTAGATGGGAACCAGATCGTTAACCGCTAACCCCCCACCCGTTATTTCTACACTGTGAGTCACACAGGCGCACACTGATGGTTCCTTTCATTCAGTTTCAAGCATTTGATCAAAACGGAGCTCCAGACAGAGTAAAGAACAGAACAGCTGATACTGTGAGACAGACAGACACCAGCTTCACTCAGCAGCTGATATTGTGCCCCCATGCACCAACTTTACAACGCGATAAGGTGGGCCACCTTTGACTCTCAGCAGATTGCCAGTGCTGAGAGTGGGCCAGCTGTGCCATATCTTTGCCAGAGTTCAGTATCCAAATGTTTAATTTTGTTCGGTTTCGGCTTCGGTGCATCCCTAGTTTCCCTAGCTTAACTAATGGTAAGTAAACATGGAACAGTTGTACGTGTATACTTGTCAGACTAGACCAACGTAGTTCGACGCTCGCAGAGTGAAAAGCCATGGAAGGTCAAAACCAGAGAGTCAAAATAGAAAGCCAAACAAAACCAAAGAGAGAGACAACGATTAAACAAAGGGAAGTCATAAACCAGAGAAAGCTACTCGGCCTGCAGTACTTCGGAAGATGTATGTGTGGCTGGGGGGTTTAAATGCTAGCGGTGAAATGAGGAGCAGGTGTGTGTACTCAGACGTTGAGGAGCGAGAGAATGGGGTGTGATTGGAGAGTTCAGGACATGTGGCAGTGACGTTATCAGGAAGGGAACTCTGGAAGATGGAGTTTGTGATTTCGGAAACGTGGAAGCATGACAACACCGAACGCAAGATACCCATTGTTAATGCATCACTTCGTGTTAAGTGATGAATGACTTTGTGTTAGCTAGTCAACACTTAATGTACAGTGTTACCAAATAAACCAAACTAGGCAGTGGGTGTTTGCCTGCTAGCTAGCTGACCAGCCCGGTTCTAGATAGGAAAACAGCGTTCTATCTTCATCAGCACCTCTGTGAGCAGCAGTAGCGTCAAAGAGCACTCCATTAACAGCCTGAGGAGTTTTCAGGACACGGAGCAGATATGCGGAGTGAGGCTGCTGTGGGGTGGCCAATCAGATTTTAGCCCTGAAACTTTAGTAAGAAGTGAATAAACAGCCGCTGAAGTTGATTGTTCCGTTGTTCTCGAGCGACTGCAACTTTAGCGCCGTGCCGTATCTGCTGGAGATCATTAGTGTTTTCTCCTCCGTTTGCATTTCCACACCCACCTACACAACCTACACTGACAGGGTGTATAATTACAGACAGTGCAGTGTGTGTGCGCGCGTGTGAGCGAGGGAGGACAAAATGAGTGTTTTGGTGGGGATGAGTGATGATAATGTTGCCGTCTAGACGTTGGGAAAGAAAGCCCAAGCTGTTTTCCGAATTGCTGCAGTCCAAGAGAGTAAACCACAATGCATGCATTCTCAACACACACACACACACACACACTCATACACACACACTCATACACACACACACAGTATGTGTGTAGAGAAAGGCTGAAGATTGTGTTCACAGTGACAATCAGAGTGTGCACTGTTCGGTGTAATTACATATTCAGTATATCGTGCTGGCAACTACAACATACACAATAGCTCCTTTCACACACACACACACACACACACACACACACACACACACACACACACACACACACACATCTGTTGTTGCACTTGAGGATGTGTGCATATGCTCCATATGCATTAGCCATATATAAGTATACGTGTATACATGTGTGTGGGCGTGTGCATATGAGTGTCTGTATTGTTCCTGTAAAGGCTTATACGTATTACATACACAGTGCTGTGCGGAAGCTCTAGATGCCTAAGAAAATTACAGTTTATTCTTGCACTAAGACTTTATTTATTTATTTATTTATTTGCTCAGAAAACCAAATACATTCTCACGCCAATGTGTTCCGTTTCAAAATATACAAACCTCAGTATTAGTCATAATCCAGCATCTGATCTGGTTAATCCAGCGCTTCGTCATGTTCAATCAAGTGTACTAATGATGGAATTCAACAAATCCTTGTGTGCTGGCTGAGGGCAACCAGGAAACCCCAGGAACTGAACTTTGCTCTGTAAACTAGCTCCTACACATCAACCACCGTCATGGAAAGAAGACATTCTGGTGTATACAGAATGCTGCATACATGCTATATAGCCTATATGTATCATATGTGTAACTTTCTATGTGCGATAATTTGTTTTATATGTATTATATACGTATAACTACCTATGTGTAATGGTAGTTACACACACACACACACACACACACTTATATATATATATATATATATATATATATATATATATATATATATATATATATATAATGTAATACATTTTATATTATATAACATACATATATATATATATATATATATATATATATATATATATATATATATATATATATATATATATATTTATATATGTGTATATATATATATATATATATATATATATATGTTATACAATATAAAACGTATTACATTTGTAATTACCCGTATGTAACAACATGCTTTGTCTATCCTAGGCATTCAGAGGCATTTCCATTGGTCCAATGGTCCAGTATATACACAAAGTACAGGCCAGCTGCTGTAGTTATGTATATGAATAATTATTGGATATTTCATTTATGCAATTGGCTATAAGATACCACTACCTTTGCTTCCGATCACAAATTAGCCACCTATGAAACACACCTAATAGCATGTAATACGCTAATATGCACATCTAATGAATGTACACTTGTATATACATCCAGCTACTTCCTTCACCCTATGGTCTTTGGCACGCCCAAATGCAGTCACTCCTTTTAGCCGATCGTTAACATCTGCTTTGGAGTCATTTACCACACATGGAGCGAGACACTCACTGCACTGTAGCACCTCTTCTCAAACTATGGATCCTGTCACTCACACCCCACAGGTATTCATAGCCTCATCATCCTTGTACAGCGCCATCTGCCTAGTCTCGTTCATAGATATTAAAATCCCCATCGCCGATACCGAGGCAATATGACCCATACCCACTAAATTTCACAATGTTGCACCAATAAGTCTGAAGCAGAGATCAGCTGGTGTGATCAGGTGACCATTTTTTAAAAATGTGGACGTGGTTTTCTGGCTATCTGTTCTAGATCAGTATTTCTCTAGGCTCATTTTACCCTCTTATAGTGAAGGCAGAATCATTTCAATTATTTCAGGCTTAGTGTGTGAGTCTGGGACTGTAGCCTAATACAGCGCTTGATAAACTGAGAGTTTGTGTGGAAAATGCTGTGGTGTGTTCAGTAGCACTAAACGTTACCATATAAAGTCTATCTGTGGTTTTACCTGTCACGGCATTGTGAATGAACCACTGGTAATATCATGTGGCTCACTCCTACCCTCCCCCCATACCCTCAAGAGCAGACACACGCAGGCTGTGGCCTGGGCCGCTCATCTCAAGCCCAAACGCAATGTACTCTAGCAGTCTCCTTAGCAGCTAGCAGTACGTTTATGACCTTCATTGCTCCGGATAATTATACCTGTTCTAATCTCAGGGCCGTGTTAGGTCTAAAGCTGACTGGGGGGACCAGGGGGACTCCCACTCACCCAGAAATATGGCTGTGATCGGCGACATAAGAGAACGCTCAAAATGGCAGCTATCAGAGCATCAGCACAGAGGGTGCATTCACTGAGGCCTGCACTGCAGAGCAATCGTTTTAGAGGATTAAATGATGGATGGCATTCGTAAACAAGTGAAAATGGCTACGTCACGTTCTCATTACAGGGCCTCCTCCATTCACATGACTTTAAGGTCACTGGAATGTCATAAGAAACCTACGTCACCACATCTTTTGACTATTACTGCCAGCAGTAAAGGCTGATAATAATGCAGGGTCACAGTGAACACTACACAAAGTAATAACAGCTGAGCCTTAGCATGGCGGCCCTCATTTACATTCACCTTACAATGACACAACGTTAATGTGGGTTTACACTGTGTACACAGTAATACTGTTATTATATTATTATTACAATTATTATTATATTGTAGTAATTGTGTAGTGACATAAGGAACGGGCTTAGTCATGCTAGCTAGTGCTAATCTGTGACTGCGGTGCAGTTTGGCTCGGTTTTCAGTTTTTTAGGTCTTCTCATGACAAAACATTACTTATCAATTTTAATTATTAAAGAAATATTATCAAATTACCTTAGGGTGTTATATTTTACAGGATTTGAGTCATAGGTAATTCTAGCTTAGCATATTCACTTTGTCAGAGCTATTTTGCCCTTGCCTGTCAGAGTGCACGGTGCATCATGGGAAATGTAGTTCTTTCTCGTGGCAGCTCAAAGCTAACTGCGTGGAAATGTCTCCGCTGGGAAACTACAAAAAGGCTGCGCAGGGAACCCAGAGAAGGTACTTAACGGAGGCTAATAATTATGTCGGCTTTAGCATTTATGCACCCAAATTTCTGTGTTGTTGGCTCGAAATTCTGTTTATAAGTAGAAAAACGCAGAAAATTTTGATCTCAGTCGTGTTTAAACACCCGAACATCTCTGTCAGGGCTGTACTCATGTACCGACGTTTCGGTATATCGCCCAGCCCTGCCAAGCTGATAAGCAGCAGGTTCTCTCATGGCCGCTGAGGAGTCTGAAGGTAAACCGAATTAATTATGGAGGGTTGTTCTCACCTGGTGGTGGTTGTAGTTGTTCCTTTGCTGCAGGAACGCTCCGTGCTGCTGCGGGGCCATGTGGGGGCTGCCCGGGGAGCGACGGCTCTGCGGCGGCTGCTGCGGGGAGAAGGGCCCGCCGAAGCCCTGCACGTTGACCGCGGCGCACGGACTAGCCGGCACGGGCGAGAAGCTCTGGAAGAACCCGGGGCTCATGGAGGAGGGCAGGGCCGGATAGAAGCTACTGTCAGGCTCGCTGTTCGGAGTGGAACCGGGGGGTGGCGGTGGAGGCTGGGGAGGCTGCTGCTGGGGCCCCGGGGGAGGGGAGCTGGTGTGAACCGACCATGGAGCTGCGAAGCTAGTTAGAGGAGGGGAGGATGGGCCGCTGACTCCACCGGGGTTGGCCATGTCTTGATGGGGAAGGCTGGGGAAGCCCGCTCCGAGGCCTCCGGCCAGGACCCCTGCGCCGTTGCTGAGCAGGTGAGCGGAGTCCATCTGGAGGTGCTGCTGCGCTGTAACAGGAGAGGGCGACGCGGCCTCGGGGTCAGCCACCGGCGCGTCCGCCTCGTACGGTTGCTGCTGCTGCTTCTGCACGAGCTGGCGGAGCTCTGCGGTCACGGAGGAGGAGGCGGCGGACGACGGAGAAGAGGAGGAGGAGGATGACGAGGGTGGGGGTGGCTGTGGCTCCTGAAGGTCACGCGCTGGGCAGAACTGGGCCTGCGCTTTAAAGTCGCCGGCTCTGGCTCGCTCGCCCGGCGCTAATGCTAATGCTAGGCTTCCGTCGCCGGCTTCTTCCCCTTCGCCGAGGCCGCCGTCGAGCTGCAGGGAGCCGGTCACCGCCGTGGGATCATCGGAGAAGAGAGGAGCAGGGCAAGAGGCCGGGGCCAGCGGGGAGGAGCCGGACAGGGACCGAAACGCGGCTCCGCCGAACAGGAGCGCGGCGCTAGTACTGCTGGGGCTGCTGCTGCTGCTGATACTCGCCGTGTGCAGCAGACCGAAGCCGTAATCACCCATTTATTTGCGTCCGAATGGGAAAGAAACTCGAGGCAGCTCCTTTTTGTGAGGCCCTGGCGAGGAAGAACAACAATAAACACGCACAGTGACCTCTATCGCATCGCCTTCGACTTCCTCCACCTCACAGACGCCGCAGAGGAGGAGCTTTGCTCGGGCTTTTCTCTCCTGTAACAAATCACGGTTCCTGCGGTTGCATCGAGCCTCTTATCGTCTCTCCGCGCGCGGCTCTCGTGCGTGCGTTTTCTCGGAGGGCTCGTGCCGTTTTTAGCCGCCAGCCCCTCCTCGCCGCCTCGCCTTACCGGCTCGATCTGCTGCAGCAGCAGCACAGACACACATACACTCGCACACACACACGCACACACACACACACAGATTAAACCCCCCTAAACACGTCACCAGCACGTCACCCTCTCCTCTCTCCCCCTCCCCATCCCCCGCACCCCGTGCCGCAGTGTGTGCTCTGATGAATTGTGCTACCTTATCAAGTACGCTCCCCACTTTAAACAGCCTAAATGACCTTATCGGGGAGTACATAGTCATATGCAGCCTATTCTGTACCATGGGCATGAGGCAATACTGAGTTAGCATTAAAGGAGCAATGTGCGTTTCTTTTGGTGTTAAGCATTTCCAAATTAAAGGTGCAGTGTGTAAGATTAAGGGGGGCTCTAGAAGCAGAAAAGGAATATAGTATATGAAAGCCTGTTTTAATTAGTGTATACATCACCTGTAGCTACGCACAGTTGTGTTTTCGTTAGCCTATACTGAGCACTTCATATCTACCTAGGCGTGGGTCGTCTTCCACAGGGCAGGTGCCATTCAGAGCTGCAGTGGACCTCACGGTGGCTGTAGAGAGTGACTTTAATGACAAGAACCCTTGTTAAAACGTCCCACCACAGTACATTTGACCTTTTAATGTAGAACGACAAGATTCGAACAAGAAGTTGGAGAATATTACCAGCGTTAAAAGAATAATTAGGGTGTGTATTATGACCTGAATTAGCTGATCAGGAGCCTGGTGCACATGTCCCCTACAAATACATTCATGCTAGGGCAATAGGAGGGAACCAGCACCACCTACATCTATGGCATTTAGCTAACGCTCTTATCCAGAGCGACTTACAAGGTTAATCATATTACAGGTAGGCCAGTGTAGTGTTAGGAGTCTTGCCCATGGACTCTTATTGATGTAGCACAGCCAAATCACCCAGACCAGGAATCGAACCCTAGTCGCCCACATGGAGACTAGCTTTCTAGGGGGTAGTGATGTTATCCGCTGCGCCACACCAACCACGTTAGACCAGACTCCTTCACATCTACATCTATGGCATTTAGCTGACCACCGCCTAATGCAAACACAATGGAGTTCCCATTCATTTATATGGCCACTCCATACACATGGTGGTATACATACCTCAGGCTAGCTACTAGCCCATTTAACCTCTAAGACAAGGTGGGAAGTTTCGCGTCTGTTTTTGGGCCGTGTGTTTTTGTCCGTTCAGTGTGGAGTGACTCATCCCTGCTGGAAAATGGCCGTTAGAAACAATAGAACTGAAACTGGATGGTTTTGCATCCTAATGAGAAGTGCAGTGGTCACCATCCCTCCTCCTGGAGATCTAACTTCAGTCTGTAACCCAGACCCAACTCCTTCAGCTAATTAAGACTTCTGAAGCCAGTATTGAGATGTTTCAGGTGGGGCTGATTGGGATTGGACCAGACTTCTTCACATCTACCCATCCAGTAAACACCATTAGTGAATACTGGACTCTAGCAGGAACCAACAGAAGCTCTCAGTGGTTTCTGTGAGTGTTTCAGCAGGACCGAGAGAGGGAAATACCAGGCGCACCTCTTTATGGATGCCAATGCAAATTGGCAAGAATGGCTCATTTGTTCTATGCGTGTCCACTCATCACTACTATCAGTGTAACCCCAGAACCCTTAATAAAGACGGTTCCTCAAGCGTTCTTTGGTAAAAACTGTAGTACTATGTAAAACTGTAAACCTACATAGAACCATTTGCTTGCGTCAGTGTTTAACGGCATGGTGGAATGGTTCTTCACATTAATAAAGAATGTGTTGTCAATGGTTCTGTATAGCAGAACCCTTTTTGGTGCTATATAGAACCATACACAACAGAGTCTCCACCAATCTGAGGAACCATTTGATGGAGAACGTGTTGTAAATGCTTCTTTTTAGCAGAACCCTTTTTGATACTATAAGGAACCATTTTGGAAAAAGGTTCTAGAACCATATGCAACACATTCACCTTTAACCCGGAGAACAATTTTACTTTGTGAAGAACCATTTAAGCAGGCAAATGGCTTTTTCTCGTTCTAGAACCTTTTTGAAAATGGCTCTTTATTGCATTATAGCACCAAACAGGATTCTGCTACTGTTACGTTAGAAGAACCCTTTTTGGTACTATATAGAACCATGGCGAATGTGTTATTAGAGCCTTATTGAAAATCTCCCTTCATAGCATCATAAAGCGTTCTGCATGCAGATGACTTTTGAGGTTGGTGGAGAATGCGTTGCTAGTTCTAGAGTCTTTTTAAAATGGCTCTTTGTAGCACCAAAACGGGTTCTGCTACTGATGCGATGCAGAGCTCATAACAATAGAAGAACCCTTTTTGGCAGTGTATAGAGCCATTTGCAACATATCCTCCGTCAAGCTGTAGAACCGTTTCATCACACACAGAACCATTTACACATCCAAACGGTTCTTCAGATTGATGAGTAATGTGTTGCTGGTTCTAGAGCCTTAATGGCTCCTTATATGGCCAGAAAAGGTTCTGCTATGTTATAACATGGAACAACAGAAGAACCCTTTTTTGGTGCTGTGGAACAATATGCAACACATTCCCCTTTGATCTGAGAGACCATATCTCATATCTGAAGCATGCAAATGGTTCTTTGAGTGTTTGTGGTTCTGTAGAGAACCATTGCCCTTACTAAAGAACCACCTTAGCCTAAAGAGGCTAGCTAATTAGCCTATAAGTCGGTACATGGAGCTGTGGCTGGGTGGCCTTGTCCGTTACGTCTGGTCACATGTGCAGTAGGCCGCCGGTGTCTGCTCCGAGCGTCCCATCCGAACCCATCCGCACCACTTTTAGACTTTTCTCCTCAGACTGCACCTTTCCTTCCTAGCACGCAGCTCGGGAGCCAGCCGCCACTGCGCATGCTGCAGTGACGCTAGGTGCTAAAAATAGCAGATTAAACTGCAGCTGGGTGTGGAGGAGGTGAGCGTGTATGCATGCTTAAACAGCAGCCTCGCACTCCACACCCTTTTATTGTCCTCTGTGTCCATCTTTGTTTCAAAAGAGCTGACCCTGTTTGACAACCGGGCTTGTTTGTGCCATCCGGCTCACTGTAGCTTTTGTTTTAGCCTCAGTGGTTTAGCCTCAAAGCCAGGAGCCTCGAAGCCTGTAATGGCTGCTGGTGCGGCAGAGCTGAGAGATGCCAGTGAGAGAAGCCAGGAGATGTGCGGGTACTCGTGTGCTGTTAATATGAGCCTGATTCAGCTGAATTGCCTCTAAAGGAGGCAGGACGGCCAGCGATGGATGCGAATTAGCATGCTCCTGTCAAAAAGTGACCTTTGTGTCAATGATCAAATTACAAAGCAGTACAGGCACTTCGCCTGGTCACTCTGATGGTGCCGTACTGAGTGTAGGCCAAACACTGATAGGGGCAATCTACCCCCAATCCAGTGATGAGATGGGTCCAGACAAAGCCTATCAGAAATTAGCAAATCAAAAGGAAGTCAGAAGGCACAGGGCGAATACCGAACAAGTCTGGGTGGAATTAGCCTCTCAGGGCACATGCAGATGTTAATGAGGCACAGTTAAAGCACAGGTACCGTAAGTACAGCTATGTTACACCTATCTGAAAAGATATTAGTGTTAGTATCAGTGTTAGTGTTAGTGTTCCTCTTTGAAATGACCAGCAGGATGGCTACAGAAAGAGAGGGGCGGGGGTGGGGGTCCCTCACAGAATTCTGAGTCTGAGCACAATGTTCTGCAGCAAATGTGCACCAGTACCTACGTTCTCCACGATGCAGCTATGATGTTGTACCGATGCTTCTGGACGGGGGAGATATATTAGGAATCTGAATCAGTAGGAGTCAACTGTCAGGAATGAAACTTGGTGGGTAGGTTTGACATTGTGAGACACGCCAATGATTCAAGGTTCACGCTTGGTAGTGCACGTAATGTAGGCAAGGATGGATGTACCTGACTCACCCAACAGCCACCACACCAAATCAGCCTCACCAGAGACTGCAGTGATGTCATGGTAGACCGTCATGGAGTGACTCAGAGTGGTAGCGGGTCATCTTCAGTGACGAGTCGAGCTTTTGTCTTGGTGGAGATGACCAGTGAATCCGTGTGTGGAGGCACCGTGGTCAGCACCAAGATCAACGGTTTGTTGTCATGGTGTCACTTCACCTCCACCCCTACCGCACAGTCTGCAGGAACTGTGTGAGGATATTCAAGCTGCATGGGATCGATTATTACAGGACACCATTAGGAACCTCTACAACTCGATGCCGAGACGTGTGGCATGTTGGGCTAGCAGACATGGCGGCCCAATACTGAGAGACAGACTTCTGTATATGTAGCTCAATAAATATTGCTCAAGTCATGGCAACGTTTGATCCTGGTAACCTTTATCTCCCTTTCAAACAGAGCCTGACAAACAAGCCCCATTATATTAATGGTTTGCCACATAGGGTTTTCATATGAAGTCTCTCATAAAGTATTTTGTAATCTTCAGATGTTTGGTTTGTTACTGTTCAGCTTTGAAAAGAATAAAGAAATGCGCGATAACTATCACCCTGCATTTCACTCATCAACACTTCAGGCTCCCATAGAATACATATATTTAGCATTTGCTCTCTAATGTCCTCATAAAAGGCATGTAGCTTTGGTTGGGGTGCAAAATGCCCAGATCCGGTTTTACACGCCCATTTACACCCTATGATTTGGTCCTAGAGTAAAACAAGCCGTTTTCCTTTTTTGCTGAGCTCATGAACAATCTGATGAGCACTGCTCCGATTGGCTGTTTTACAGTGAGACGCTGTGATGATCACACAGACATAACATGTCTAAATAGACTAAATAAAATGAGCCTATGTCTAACTAGGCTATTTATTAGTTAGCTATGCTAGCTTGGAGCTCATGCTAGCAGCTAACGTTAACTATACTAGCAACTCGCTCTCCATCAACACACAGTAGATTAAAATTGTTCCGCTCTGTGACCCTCTCAGTTTAAGATGATCTGCTTCAACCAGCAAACACGGATACAATCACACAGCATGGGTGCTACTCACAGGCTGCTGTTGGGGATGTGATGCTAATAAAGGTGGAGCTGCTCCTCCTCTATTTAGTCTCCTCAGTGTTAAACGCTGAGTGAAGCTGCTCCATCTTCTCCAGGAGTTTGAGAGACTGTCTGGAGTGCAGAGCAAACTAACAGCTCTGAATTAAAGTCGTCCAGGATCTTCTTAAAGATGTGGGAGCTGGAACTGGGCTTCCTATCTACTAGCTTGCTTTGGTAATTTTCTGTTCCACCTCAAATGGCCCGGCAGTTACATTCTGGCACTGTGCAAACCGTAGCATTTAAGGTGGAGCGTTAAATCCGATGTAAAGCAATCACGTCTGTTGACGGGTCGGTTCTTTGGGAAGGGAATGAAAAGAGGTGACACCAGCTTCACAACCTGGATTGGATTTCTTCACATGGTACACCATTTCATTGCTGTTGTACTTGACGGTATGTCGGTTCTACGTATTGAACACTCCTGACTCAGCTATGATAATGTACATACAGTGTTCCATGTGATGGAACCTTCAATTGCATGTAACCCATTCATGGCTGCTATTTCAGAAAGGGATGTAGAGATTCGGAGCTTTATCATAGTTAGTGGACCGCATGTCTTCAGATTCATAACTGCGTAATAAAGCTACAGGGTAAAGGTTTATAGGAGGTTATAGAAGGTTTATATATTACTGGTTTATAGGTATTATTATATAACACTAGTACAACCAGTCATGAAACAGAAGCAGGTGGGGGCTAAATCTGGCCTACTGGACGACCCCAACAGATAACTGGACGTGCAAACCAGAGATATCGCAGAATCACATCGGACATACTGGATGATCAAATCGGTCATTTCGGATGTGTATGGGAAGCGATTGAAACCTGATGAAGAGAGGAGATAATCACACACACACACACACACACAAACACACACCAACTACACACAATCTAATTTAAGCATTGTCATCCTATAGAGATGAGATAGCGGCGTTTTTACCTACAACTAAAGACCAGCTGGCCCCCTCATTGTGTGTGTGCGTGTATGTGGGGGTGGAGAGAGACAGACACAGAGAGAGAGAGAGAGAGAGAGAGAGAGTATTGAATGATCCTGTTAGTGAACAGAAGTGTGCTGTAATATAACCAAACGACCATCTGCCTTCTGAGAGTTATCTTTCTTTTTAATGACTATAGATGAGATAATATGTTTGTTTGTTACTTATAGCAGGAAAAAAGCTTCATTTGTCAGTTTGTGATGTGATAATACCAAAGTATGTTTCATACTAGGAGATATTTTGATTCTCGAGCTCATATACAACACTAAAATAGACGTATACTGTAAAAAGGGTTTCATTGGTGCAATAAACCCCCCTCTAATTTACTACAAGCAAATGAGTTAGGTTTATTCACCCCGTCTGAGTTATTCATTTAAACTTTGATCTAAATTCTCATTTATTGTGGTGATATATGTTAAAATTTAATGAAGCATATGGAATTTAGATGGATTTAGAAATTTGGATTGTATGTTCTTTGCTACACAAAGCCTACACTGTAAAAAATGTTACATCAGTGCAACCTAAAAATAAATTGTTACATGCAAATGGATTAGGGTTATTCAACCTAAAAAGGATTCTGAATTAATGATTCTTTCAGTTATAGTCATTCCTGAGTTTAAATAAACGTATTCAATTCCTTTTAACAAATTAGAGTCATATTTTAGGCTGCGCTACAGTGTAGGCAGTCAGTTACCATTTTTAATGTGCCAATTTTTTTGGCAATTTTATTTACAAATAATTACACTAATTTTGTTGAATATTACCTAGGATTTCACTACAATCTCATGAATTAGGTGGAATTCAGATACACTTTCATTTGTTTGCTACTTAAAAAAGTCTGCACTGTACACAGTAAAATGTCATTTGTTGGTTCAACCTAAAAAAATATTTGTTCTAAGCAAATGAATTTGGTTTATTCAACCTAAAAAAGGACTCTGAATGATCGATTCTTTCAATCAAGTCATTTTTGAGTTGAGTAAAACTTATTCAATTGCTTATAAGTTGTTTTTAGTCACCTTTTACAGTGAATGCATAATGGAATCTCAAATTCCAAACTAATCAATAATTTTGGTGAAAATTCCAACTAAAAAATTGGGCCAGAATAAAAAAAATTCCATTTAAAAAAATTGGGATGAAAAAAGTTTTTTATTAATGCTGGCAGAACCAAACATTGTCTCTTTATTTTTGTCATTTTCAGTTTTTGACATACATTATAAGTCCCCTTTGCCCTCTGGTTCCATTTGTGTGGTTCCATTGCTGTAGTTTCATTGGTCTGGTTCCATTGGTGTGGTTCCATTGGTCTGGTTCCATTGGTCTGGTTTCATTGGTCTGGTTCCATTGGTCTGGTTCCATTGGTGTGGTTCCATTGGTGTGGTTCCATTGGTCTGGTTCCATTGGTCTGGTTCCATTGACTTACATTAAAAGTAAACTATGTTTTTTCCTTCTCCTGTAATCATTTTGGAGAATATGAGGTTTTGTTTTGACAGCAGCGATATCCTTTGATGTGTATCATTCTAATCAGTTATTATTAATTCTAATTCCAAAATGAATGGAGTTGAATCTCTGAACTCAGTTTGGTGCATCGGTGTGGCTGTGCCATTTTTAACCAACAAATCGACAGCTTTAAAACAATGGGCTGAAAACCCATGAATAGAGCATATACCATCGCTTTCCAGAGAAGTCCAGAAACAAGTATCTTCGAAATGCCAGGAATACAGCAAAGGCCAAATACCTAATTCAATTCTTATGTAAGTCAATGAAACCTTGTTTTGTTTCCAAGCGGTTGTGGGCCATTTCTGAGGAACATTCATCATGAACTATTTACACTGCGTGGAAACGGCAGCTGCCATGTTCAAATAAGGAACACAAGTCAAAACTGACAAAAATGGAGATACATGTTTTCCTTTAGGCAGTGATGATATGTAGACGGCTAACAAGAAGCCAAAATGCGTGTGGACAATATGCGACAGCAATGCTGTCTTAATAGCAAGG
>JAMWET010006285.1:22500-35000 GCA_024036415.1 Prochilodus magdalenae
GAGCACCTTTTTTTTCATTGGCTCAATCTGTGTAGCAGAAATAACTTTCAAATAACCTTCAGATAACCTTCAGCATGCGCTCTCAGTTCAGGCTACAAACATGGACATACAGGCTTCTTTCTTACCCAGAATGTTAAATGTAGAGGAGCCAGTGTGAGGGTTATGTTGAGGATAATGCATTTATGTTGTGAAGCCTCAGTCTGTAGATAAAATAAATAAATAAATAAATAAATAAATAAATAATAATTGATATTATAATCAATATGAATAACTTCCGAGTTAATCACGATTAAGCTACAAAACATGGTTTTAATCCAGCACCCTTTAAGATTCCACAAATCAACCTGTTAATCTGGGTGCTTCTGGAAGAATGAGGACATTCTTTGGGGCCAAATGTGTTTTATTCGCATGTCTTAAATCACCATAGTAACAATACACTAGCAATCACCTGAAACACCAAAGCAACTCGCATCGCATAACATCATATACATCCCCCACTGCTATCCACCCAGAAAAACCCTAGAAACCACCTGGAATAACATAGCAGCAACACCCTTGTGCCCACCTGGGGACTTAGCAACTCTGTTCTAAATACTTTGAATACCATTGCAATCATATAGCAACACACTAGAAACCACCTGAAACACCATAGCAACACTCTAGCAGTCACATGGGATACCAACGCAACCATGTATTAAAACTAGGGGTGTAACAATACATCGTGGCACGATGCATCGCGATTCAAAAATGTCGCGATGTGCATCGTAGAGATTAACGATTGCGAGTGTGTTCTGTTATGTAAGCCTTTTAAATAAATTACATTGTTTTAACACCAGAGGGCGCCGGTTGATTCTACCCCTGCAAGTACATCGTACGTCACGCTCTCATATGTTTACAGCTTCTTCCAGTTTGCGATGGAACCAGAAGGTGAATTTGAGATTGAGGATGCTCCGTCGTCTTTTAAATCCGAGGTGTGGCATCATTTCGTTTTCCCCGTTTTCCGAAACAAAAACGGTGAAAGGGTAACTGACAAAAGCAAAACGATTTGCAAATACTGCAAGAAAACCATGGCCTACATAACGGCAAACACTACAAATATGATGCAGCACCTACAGCGCAACCACGGTGAAAAGCTCCGTCCGCTGCCTGCAAGGAAGAAGCTACTCCCAGGCCAAACATCTCTAGACAGTGCTTTTGCACCCCCGCTTCCCCAATCCAGTACAAGAGCGCAAGAAATAACCAGGTGCATTGGTGTTTTTATTGCAAAGGACATGAGGCCATTTTCGGTAGTCGATAATGAGGGGTTTCGACTTCTTCTTAACACGCTCGAGCCCAGATACAGCATTCCATCACGCCCGCACTTCAGCCGCGCTGTACTCCCAGCTCTTTACAGTGAAACAAAGGCTAAGGTGATGCAAACTCTTAAAGAGGCAGATAGTCTAGCGCTAACAACCGACGGGTGGACCTCGAGGGCTACCCAGGGCTACATTACTATAACGGCACATGTCATCACTGGTGAGTGGAAAATGGCGAGTTTTGTTCTCCAAACACGTCCGCTTTTGGAGTCGCACACGGGGCTAAACGTAGCCGAGGTGTTGAAATTGGCCGTTGTGGAGTGGGAGCTCGAAAGAGCTAATCACAACATTGCTGTTGTTACGGATAACGCACGCAATATGGACGTAGCCGTGAAAGAGTCTGGGCTTGCCCCACACATAAAGTGTTTTGCCCACACTTTAAATCTTGCTTCCCAAGCAGGCCTAAGTGTAAACCGCGTCAGTCGATTGCTGGGGCGAGTGAGACGCATAGCCGCCTTCTTCCACCGTAGTACCATGGCCACCGCCGTGCTGGAGGCTAAACAGAACCTACTGCAGCTCCCACAGCACAAACTCGTCATAGATGTCATTACACGATGGAATAGCTCGCTGGAAATGCTTGAGCGCTATCTGGAACAACAAGCAGCCGTAACGGCAACTCTCGTAAGCACGGAGATACGTCGAAATGCTCGTGACATCGATACTTTGGACAGTTCCGACGTCAGTGATGCCGAGGATATTGTGAAACTTTTGAAACCTCTGAAAACAGCGACCTCCGTTCTGTCCGACGAAAACAACCCCACAGTCTCACTCATCTTGCCGTTGAAGCACATGATTGAGCAGAGCATGGAGCCCAAAGAGGAGGATTCTGCCACCGTGGCTAACATTAAGAGGGCCATACTGAAAGACATCTCGAGCAGATACACTGGAGAGCATGATTATCTACTGGAGAGCACAGCACTGGATCCGAGATTTCGAGCTCTACCCCATGTACACCACGAGCAGCGGGAGGGTGTTTTCCAAAGGATCATGAAAAAAGCAGTCCAACTGCAATGCAAACAGGTATTTATTTGTACCTTTCACTTTTTTCTGTGCACACGTGTCTATTTTAATGTTTCAAACACAATAAGATATAAGATAATATTCATTTATAATGTAAATAGTTAACTGTGCATCATAACTGTGAATAGATTATTTTTTCACCTTGGCTTATGTGAAAATGGGACACAACCTCAGGCTGGGTTTGGCTTAAAATATCCTCTTTTCTCTATTATGCCCCAGACTGTAAAAGAAACAGAAAAGTGGGAGCAATGGCGAATGATGACCCCAAAACTGACCTGACAAACACGGCACATGGAACTGATCAGGAACAACCACCTATGAAGAAGACAGCACTAGAAGATCTGCTTGGGGACTGTTTCACTGAACCACCAACAGCACAGACCAACAGTGGGGTAGAGGCAGAAATTCAAATGTACAGAAAAGACCCTCCAATTCCACTGAACAGCTGTCCTCTAAAGTGGTGGAAAGAAAATGCACACTTTTATCCACTGCTTTCTCCTCTAGCCAAAGCATGTCTGTCAGTTCCTGCAACTTCTGTTCCAAGTGAACGAGTGTTTTCAGCAGCAGGGGACATTGTAAGCGCTCAAAGATCTCAGCTTCTGCCTGAAAACATAGACATGTTGATTTTTCTCAAAAAAAACATGTCAGTGTTCTAGGTTAGGAAAGATTGTGTGACTTAGCTAAGCATTTGTTCAACCTGTTAGTAAGTTACATCACAGAACTGTTACAGTAGCATATTTTGTTACAGTAGCATCATTTAAAAAATTTTTTTATATAAAAGAAAAGTACAAAAAATTTAATATTTTCACTATTTAAGATGCTGAAGCCAAAATGGAGCATTTTGTTTACAATATTAAACCTATGTTCTTGGTAAATACCTTTAATTGCAGGTGACTGAAGTCTTTTTTTAAGGAAATGTGCATTGTTTTATGTTATTTACACTTCAGAAAACATAAATAATTTTCTTAATACACAATTTTAAAAATATCGTGAAAAAATCGAATCGTGACCTCAGTATCGTGAATCGAATCGAATCGTGAGAAGAGTGTATCGTTACACCCCTAATTAAAACCCAAGCAACCACCAGGAGCACCATTGCAAAAACATAGCAACACCCTACCAACTACCAGGAATACCATAGCCACCACCTCCTAACACCATAGAACCACCCGGAAAACCGTAGCAACACCCTACCAGTTACTTTGGATACCATATCAAGTACTCCACAACCCCCTGGACCTGATATAAGTGCAGCAACCACTTAGCAATACCATAGAAATACCATAGCAACCTACCACTTGAAATACTATAGCAGCGGTTTAGCAACTACCTGGAATACCATGGCAGCTATATTGAAACATCCTAGAAACCACTTGGAATACCATTACAACCACAAGGCAAGAACCGTGGCAACTTCCTGGTTTACCACAGCAACCACTTATCAACACTCAGAAGCCACCTGTAACCTCATAGCAACAAACCACCTGTAATACTAAAGCAGCTAATTGACAACCACTCGAAACACCATGGAAAAACGTCCAGCTGCACCTTCACTCTGCTGAATACTGTGCTGTGTTAGTGCTGTAGGGTTTAGGTTAGTGCTGTGTTAGTACTGTGTTCATTTATGGTAGTACTATATTGGTGCTGTGTTTATGTTGTTTATGTTAGTGCTGTGTCAGTGCTGTGTTTGTGCTGTATTGGTTTATGGTAGTACTATATTGGTGCTGTGTTTATGTTTTTTATGTTAGTGCTGTGTCAGTGCTGTGTTTGTGCTGTATTGGTTTATGGTAGTACTATATTGGTGCTGTGTTTATGTTGTTTATGTTAGTGCTGTGTCAGTGCTGTGTTTGTGCTGTATTGGTTTATGGTAGTCCTATATTGGTGCTGTGTTTATGTTGTTTATGTTAGTGCTGTGTCAGTGCTGTGTTTGTGCTGTACTGGTTTATGTTAGTGCTGTGTAAGTACTGTGTTACTGTTGTGCTAGTGGTGCATTGGTTCTGTATTAATGCTGTGTTGGTTTATGTTTGTAATTCACTAGTGTTGTGTTGTTCATGTTAGTACTGTGTTGGTTTGTGTTAGTGCTGTATTGGTTTATGTTAGTGCTGTGTTGGCTTGTGTTAGTGCTTTGTATGTTTATGTTTGTGCTGTGTTAGTGTTGTGTTAGTTAATGTTAATGCAGTGTTAGTGCTATAGTAGTTTATGTTAATGCTGGGCTAGTGCTGTGTTGGTTTACATTTGTACTGTGTTAGTGTCGTGTTGGTTAATGTAAGGGATGTATTGGTTAATGTTAGTGCTGTATTGGTTAATGTTAGTGTAAGTGCTATTTTGGTTTATGTTAGTGCTGTGTTAGTGCTTTCGTTAGTGCTTTGTCGGTTTATGTTTGTGCTGTGTTAGTGTTGTCTTAGTTAATGTTAATGCAGTGTTAGTGCTATAGTAGTTTATGTTAATGCTATGCTAGTGCTGTGTTGGTTTACATTTGTACTGTGTTAGTGTTGTGTTGGTTAATGTAAGGGATGTGTTGGTTAATGTTAGTGCTATTTTGGTTTATGTTAGTGCTGTGTTGGCTTGTGTTAGTGTTTTGTCGGTTTATGTTAGTGCTGTGTTAGTGCTGTGTTGGTTAATGTTAATATTGTTTTAGTGCTGTGTTCTTAATGTTGGTGCTGTGTTGGTTAATGTTAGTGCTGTGTTGGCTTGTGTTAGTGCTTTGTCAGTTTATGGTTGTGCTGTGTTAGTGCTGTCTTGGTTAATGTTGATGTTGTGTTAGTGCTGTGTTCTTAATGTTGGTGCTGTGTTGGTTAATGTTAGTGCTGTGTTGGTTAATGTTAGTGCTGTGTTGGTTAATGTTAGTGTTGTGTTAGTGCTGTGTTGGTTAATGTTAGTGCTGTGTTGGTTAATGTTAGGGCTGTGTTGGTAAATTGTAAGTGCTGTGTTGGCTTGTGTTAGTGCTTTGTCAGTTTATGGTTGTGCTGTGTTAATTCTGTCTTGGTTAATGTTGATGTTGTGTTAGTGCTGTGTTCTTAAAGTTGGTGCTGTGTTGGTTAATGGTAGTGCTGCGTTAGTGCTGTGTTGGTTAATGTTAGTGCTCTGTTAGTTAATGTTAGTGCTGTGTTGGTTAATGTTAGTGCTGTGTTGGTTAATGTTAGTGCTGTGTTGGTTAATGTTAGTGTTGTGTTAGTGCTGTGTTGGTTAATGTTAGTGCTGTGTTGGTTAATGTTAGTGCTCTGTTAGTTAATGTTAGTGCTGTGTTGGTTAATGTTAGTGCTGTGTTGGTTAATGTTAGTGCTCTGTTAGTTAATGTTAGTGCTGTGTTGGTTAATGTTAGTGCTGTGTTGGTTAATGTTAGTGCTGTGTTGGTTAATGTTAGTGCTGTGTTGGTTAATGTTAGTGCTGTGTTGGTTAATGTTAGTGTTGTGTTAGTGCTGTGTTGGTTAATGTTAGTGCTGTGTTGGTTAATGTTAGAGTTGTGTTGGTTAATGTTAGTGCTGTGTTGGTTAATGTTAGTGCTGCGTTAGTGCTGTGTTGGTTAATGTTAGTGCTGTGTTGGTTAATGTTAGTACTGTGTTAGTGCTGTGTTGGCTAATGTTAGTGCTGTATTGGTTAATGTTAGTGCTGTGTTAGTGCTGTGTTGGCTAATGTTAGTGCTGCGTTAGTGCTGTGTTGGTTAATGTTAGGGCTGTGTTAGTTAATGTTAGTGCTGTGTTGGTTAATGTTAGTGCTGTGTTGGGTAATGTTAGGGCTGTGTTGGTTAATGTTAGGGCTGTGTTAGTGCATGGTATTATCCAGTTTACCGCACATATGTTCCTCTTACACTAACCTGCCAGAGAGCCAGTGGGAGCCTGTCTGTGGACCCCAGGCATCTACACACAGGCCGTACGAAAACCTCCCAACAGGCTTTCTAGTGTGAGGAATCACCACACCCAGGACGGAGCTGAGGTGGAGAGAGGCACCGGCAGCGAGGCTCACGTCTGTGTGGAGCCGTTTAGACTGAGATGTGGTTCAGATGTGGAGGTTCCTCTGCGGCTATAAGCAGAGAAAAGCTCCTCTCTCTCTGAATAATGCAGCGAGTAACTGAAGCCTCTCATAGTGAATTATGTATGGCTGCTTTCTGTGTGCACACATACACCTGGATAATCAGACCACTGCATCTAAACATTTCAGAATCAACTCGTCCAAAGTCAGACATCACTTTACTGTCCTACATGGAGAAACGATACACAGTCACATTATTATGACCACCAGTTAATATATAGAGGCGGGCCGGGAGTGACTGACCATGCTGACCTCAGTGCATCCCACAGCTGCTGGAAGGTGCATGTGGGAGGACCCATTGAGCGTACATAACCATGGACGTCCCACAGAGGCTCAGTTGGGTTCCAGTCTGGGGAATTAGGGGGCCAGGGTAGTTCTTGAAATCCTGGTCATGCTCTTTCAACCAGTGTCAGACATATCCAGCCATGTGACGTATCGCATTGCCTTGCTGGAAGTTCCCCTCCTTACGACACGTGACTTCCTTCATGAGCTATGTGCTGCCACCATCAAATTAGGAAGTGGTCATAATAATGTGATTCAAATGTGTATTAGGACCTGAGATAAGACATTAAGATCCGAAAAAATATCATGTGTGGGTGTATATGTGTGTGGGCGTGTATATGTGTGTGTGTGTGGGTGTGTATATGTGTGTGTGTGTGTGTGTGTGTGTGTGTGTGTGATTAGAGCTGATTAGAGCTGATAAGGGAAACCCAACATCATAAGACTGACCCCCAGAGTGTAACCTCACGTTGACCACGTAGAGTAGGGTTTCTCAATTTGTGGGCAAAGGACCACCAGTAGGCCATGAAGCACCCTCTAGTGGTTGGTGGGCCAGTCATCAGGTGGAGGCAGTAGTTTGCAGTGGGATGAAAACGTCAGATATACAGTATAACCATTTCTATGGGTTTCTTGGGTCCAGATTTCTTGTATAGAAGGTGATAGGAGTTTTCTGGTGGGCCGCTTTGTAGTTATTAGGTGGGCTTGGGGGCAGAAAAGGTCTGAGGGCAGGTGCAGAGGGGCATCTGACTTCAAAATACCCTAATGAAGAGGAATCCCATAGCTGGCTCCTCAGATGGCTTTATATCTCACTCATCACGCAGGAATTCCCTGTCCTTTTCTAGCATGACCAAGAAGTACACATCTTCTCACTGTTCCTAGCTGAACCAGGAAGTGGGCCCTTGTCCTGTTCTAGCATGACCAAGAAGTCCATGTCCTGTTCTAGCATAACCAGGAAGTCCCTGTCCTGTTCTAGCATGACCAGGAAGTCCCTTTCCTGTTCTAGCATGACCAGGAAGTCCCTGTCCTGTTCTAGCATGACCAGGAAGTCCCTGTCCTGTTCTAGCATAACCAGGAAGTCCCTTTCCTGTTCTAGCATAACCAGGAAGTCCCTTTCCTGTTCTAGCATAACCAGGAAGTCCATGTCCTGTTCTAGCATAACCAGGAAGTCCCTTTCCTGTTCTAGCATAACCAGGAAGTCCATGTCCTGTTCTAGCATAACCAGGAAGTCCCTTTCCTGTTCTAGCATAACCAGGAAGTCCCTGTCCTGTTCTAGCATAACCAGGAAGTCCCTGTCCTGTTCTAGCATAACCAGGAAGTACCTGTCCTGTTCTAGCATAACCAGGAAGTACCTATACTGTTCCAGCATGACCAGGAAGTCCCTGTCATGTTCTAGCATAACCAGGAAGTCCCTGTCCTGTTCTAGCATAACCAGGAAGTCCCTGTCCTGTTCTAGCATAACCAGGAAGTCCCTGTCATGTTCTAGCATAACCAGGAAGTCCCTGTCATGTTCTAGCATAACCAGGAAGTACCTGTCCTGTTCTAGCATAACCAGGAAGTCCCTATACTGTTCCAGCATGACCAGGAAGTCTCTGTCCTGTTCTAGCATAACCAGGAAGTCCCTGTCCTGTTCTAGCATAACCAGGAAGTCCCTGTCATGTTCTAGCATAACCAGGAAGTCCCTGTCATGTTCTAGCATAACCAGGAAGTACCTGTCCTGTTCTAGCATAACCAGGAAGTCCCTATACTGTTCCAGCATGACCAGGAAGTCCCTGTCCTGTTCTAGCATAACCAGGAAGTCCCTGTCCTGTTCCAGCATGACCAGGAAGTCCCTGTCCTGTTCCAGCATTACCAGGAAGTCCCTGTCCTGTTCCAGCATGACCAGGAAGTCCCTGTCCTGTTCCAGCATGACCCGGAAGTCGCTGTCCTATTCCAGCATGACCCGGAAGTCCCTGTCCTGTTCCAGCATGACCCGGAAGTCCCTGTCCTGTTCCAGCACAACCAGGAAGTCCCCATTGTCAACTCCATAAGCCATTTCCTAACACAGTCCCAATGTCCTACAGCCTCCATGTCATCAGCTGATTCCTCAAATTTGACCTAGTCAGAGTTATGCTGCATTGTGAGCACTGTGTCTCCCTCTGCTGGTGAAAGTTCGAGCCCACAGTTTGCCTGATGCAGCTTCTTCCATTATTATTTTTATGAATATGAGATATGTATGAAAGAGCCACAGTCAGGCATAGACAGTCTTCCTAGACTTCAGGATGTACTGCAGCGTCCAGTCCTTCAAGTTTCTCAGAGTTTCTCAAACTTCTCATCATCCCAAATAACCCCAAGCAGTTAGTTAGTTATCAGAAATATCTCCTGTCAAATATTAAACAACTGAAGTTCTACTTCTAATTCTTTGATCTTCTTCAAAAAAATCTATTTTAATTTTAATTTTAATTTTAATGTCTAATTTTATTTTTTCTGGTTGTATTTTTTACAGGTGGCTATTTTCCATGCATTGCTCCACTGCAGGTACTTACCATAAACTGGGAAAATGGTCTAGAAAACAGAAACTGTGGTTTTATTAATTATCCTGAACACTAGATGATAGCTGTCATTACCTACAGCACATGCCGTTAGCCTGTTAGCCATATGCAAATGATTGAAGATAAAATGATATGCACTACTGGGACACACCTAACTAAATGGATGTTGGTGGTGATCTTAAGGACGCTACAGGCATACACTTAACAGCTCCAATGATGCCAGTACATATCCTGATATACCACATATATCTCCACCTCTCCGTATCTCCACCTCTCATATACAGAGGTTGGACAATGAAACTGAAACACCTGGTTTTAGACCACAATCATTTATTAGTATGGTGTAGGGCCTCCTTTTGCGGCCAATACAGCGTCAGTTGGTCTTGGGAATGACATATACTGCGTCCTGCACAGTGGTCAGAGGGAGTTTAAGCCATTCTTCTTGCAGGATAGTGGCCAGGTCACTACGTGATGCTGGTGGAGGTTCGTCCTTCTTGGTGGTATGCTGACATTACCCTGGATACCGTGGCTCTTGATACATCACAAAGACTTGCTGTCTTGGTCACAGATGCGCCAGCAAGACGTGCACCAACAGTGTGTCCTCTTTTGAACTCTGGTATGTCACCCATAATGCTGTGTGCATTGCAGTATTTTGAGCAGAACTGTGCTCTTACCTGCTAACTGAACCTTCACACTCTGCTCTTACTGGTGCAATGTGCAATTAATGAAGATTGGCCACCAGGCTGGTCCAATTTAGCCATGAGACCTCTCACACTAAAATGACAGGTGTTTCAGTTTCATTGTCCAACCCCTGTATATTTAGCAACACAAAAACCTCTTTAGGCGCAGTGTAAAAGCTCATTCCTCTTTCAGTTTAAGGAAAATTCATGACGGACCGACCAATAGCATTGCTCCAAAACACTACAACTAATTTACAACTACTATCCTAATTTATTTTCTACCTGCTCAAAAATACCAATGCTAACCACAGTGAATGATTTTAATGGTCTTTTTGGTCATTTGAGGTCACTCCAAAACATCTGATTAGACTATTTGCTAGCATCCTTGCTAGTTACTTTACCTTACTGGCTAATATGAATTGGTGTTACTGTTCTGTTCTCAATTCTGTGCCTCTCTCATTTACACCGAATCTTCCAGAATAACCTAAAACCCTTGCTCTGTGTCCGCTAGCACAAATGCTAATAGCATTAGCTTCTTAGCTAGCAGTCACCTTATAACAAACAATAACAATGTTCTAGCACAGTTATAGCAAAGCTGTCTACTTTTGGCCAAGGCGTGGCCCTAATGTGGTGCATATGTGACATCTTGATACTGGGAGCAGTCCACAAAAGGGCCGTCAACCCACCTGACTAGTGGGCCAGATTTGGGCCAGAACAAACAGCTTAGCTCTTTATACTGATGATTATTCAGCATACAGGAACAGGTAACTCTGCATGTGTGTTAGCCACAACATATTTGACATGTCTACTTTAGGTTCCATAAATCCATAAAGATCTCATTTTGACATCTCACTGTGGGACTTCTTGACATCAGTTGTGACTGGCTTGCTATCATGACCTCTGAGATATGAATGGGGTTCTCCTCCGGCCTTATAATGTCAACGCATCAAGCAAGCTCCTTTCTGGAACAGTGAGAGCAGCTAACAGGCCAGTAGCACTGTTCTGGCTAACCACTTGATCTCTGCATACTAACTGCTCAGTTGTGAGCTCGTCCCTTTGTAGAGAATTGGCTAGCTTGTCTCTAAACAGTAGCCTCGGCCAGCTAGCTAACATGCTACGCTGTTCTTCAAAAGATGCATGTCAACGCCAGATCCTTCCTTCACCACAGGGAGGTACAATGCATGTGCCAGTTGGACTAAGATCTTGAGAATGGACCCTCGGCTTGTGCTTTGTGTCTGGAGCTACAACATGCCCAGGCCACATTAGCATCACAGGATTGGTGTGAACACTGGGCTTGCTTTTCCTTTAAGACCCTGGAGTAGGCTAGCTTGCCAAGCTAGCCTGAAGGGCGTGGATCACATAGCGGAAGCACACATTCGTCCACCACTAGACCTGGCAGCAGGATCTTAGGAACCAAAAGGACACCAACCTCACAGATTAGTACGTTGGGGCCTCAGAAGATGGCTCCGACTCAGACAGCAGAGTTCAGTGCTCCACAGGTGCACAGATCAGGCCTCAGGAGGACCCATGGTAGCTCAATGAGCACAATGCTTCAGTTTTTCCAACTTTTCCTACATATATAAGATGGTGCGGCTACATGTGCATTTGCACCCCAAAGGCCTCTTTGTGCCAGCAACGTCCACCATCCAGAAGCCAGGAAGGTACTGATGCCCCCCTCCTTGGCTCGTCAGCAGGCAATTGCTCAGGCTGTAGTCCTTCTGCCAGGATACTGTCTCTTGAAGAGCCAGCCCCCACCACAGGCTGCACTGCTGCCCACAGTTCATGACCACACAAAGGGGAAGGGAGATCAAACGAGCCAGTCCGAGCCACAGTTGCTTCTTATGTCACTTCCATTAGACGCTCTCACAGAGGCTGTCAGCTGTCCTCAAAATCAAATGAAATGGAATGGCGAAAGATAAAAGGTGGTCTGCGGTCTGAAAAATCTGAATTTCCAAATCAACAAGTTCAAAAAGGGGGCTTTCCAACGTTAGTGCAAAGGCCAAAATGCTTATAGCTAGACTGGTGGGACATGGTCTATCCCAGCCACAAGGTGGTGCCATATTTAGTGACCCTTGGCATATGGGACTGAACAGAAAACCTCCAGCAGGTGTCACTGGTTTACATTTAGTATGCCTTCTACAAACAGTAAATAAAAGTTCACTGGAGTCCCCTGTTTCTGAAGTGTACCTGAGAGCATGTAGTACCTCCATAAGCACCAATAACAGCTGGGACTGAATTTGGCATGGACAGGTTGAGTTTCTGGATGTAGGCCACATCAGTGTTCAGACACTCTTGCATCAAAGAACTGCACAGTTGGTGCCAGATTTGGTGGATGCCTTCCCTGTCACAATTCCGAGGAGAATTCCCTGTAGACTGGGATTTTAGCCACTGCCGGTAGACCCGTATGACCGTACGCTTCCATACATCCTGCAGATTCAGCTACTTCCTCACACTATGGTCTTTGTCATTCTGGTGCAGTGCCATCTGCAGGAGCCTAAGGTTACTACCACCTTAAAGATGCAGGGTGTCTGAGTTTTTATCCGTTGAGCTTAAGTCTGCCCCTAACAGTATTTACAGCAGAAGGTTCAAATCCATTTTTTTTCACCTAC
>JAMWET010006285.1:40000-65000 GCA_024036415.1 Prochilodus magdalenae
ATGTCGAATGTCACAAAGTACCAATCAGAGTTTTTAATATATATATATATATATTACTATACTATTACTATATATATAGTCGCTGTCCACATGGATCTCATGTGTCCACATGTGTCCACAAACAACATGTATCTCCATTGTTGTTTTTTACATTTTTACTTTTATGCCTCATTGGTTCACATGAACTGCTGTTTACACTGGCTGTAAATTTCATGAAGAATGCACTGACAGAAATGGCCCAAAACAGCTTGGGAAGACGTCTGGTTCCATTGACTTCCATTCAAATTAAATTAGGTTCTTGTTCTCTCCTGTAAAGTTGCCAATTTGGAGATACCTGTTATTCTTTGGACAGCGATCTGTGGTGGTTGGTGTAGCTCAGCGGATAACACCACTACCCGGCAAATAGCAACCACCACACGTGGGAGACTGGGGTTCGAATCCCGGGCTGACTGACTATGCTGTGCTACACCACTAATAGTCCTTGGGCAAGACTCCTAACACTACGTTGGCCTACCTGTAATATGATTACCCTTGTAAGTCACTCTGGAGAAGAGTGTCAGCTAAATACCATCAATGTAAATGTCATCTATGTGCATTCCACGGCCTCTCATAAAGGGACTGCATTTCCTAAAGCGTCTGGCTAGGCTACAAACAACACTGTAATAAACCACTATAACAAGTGCTTTTCTAAAAGGTGAAGGTTAATAAGTACTTCCTACTTGTGTTGGTTAATAAGCAAGTAATAAGCAATGAACTCAATACAGCAGTCCCCCTTAAATGTGGGAATAAAAAGCTAATATGTCAGAAACCATGCTGAGTTAGTACTGAGCAGTCCAACAGTTACCACAATGTGGGGTTTAGGCTGCTTGTTCATTGTTTGGCACTCTTTGTTTGGAGAGTGAGAGGAGCCAACTGGTCTGTTATTCTGCTGGGGTCTTACTGAACAACAGCGATTGGCCATGTCGCTCATCACTGCCACCGAAGCAGGGTTGCATTTAAGACACTGCTGTCTATCATTTGCATTTTTTTTCACTAGGCAGAGCAACAAAAGAATAGGTGCGTCACTCCATAGCTGTCTGGCACAACACCACTGCAGTCTTTGGTGAAGGTGACATGGTGTTAAGGACAGTCGTCGTAACGGTCTGTGTGCATGTAGTCCTGCGTCGTGCAGCCGTGTGCCAATGGTGCTGGCACTAACAGCTCACTGAATGTCCATAATCGTGGCTGTTGGGTCAGTCCGGTACAGTGATAAGGACAAAGACTATATAGAAAACTTAGATTTGCCACTAATTCACCATCATCAGCTTCGTATCACCACCCTGGTTAGAAGTCTTAGTGGTTAAGGTTCGGATCAGACCACTCTGAATGGCTTTATTTACATCACAACTACTGAATTCTGAACAATCAGGGGAAATTCAGTTCAATCAAGCAAATGTGTTAACAGCCCTAAGCTTTCATCTTTTCTCTGGATTCATCATCTGTCTTTTTCTTTCTTCACTCGTCTCTACCAACTAATGGTGGTTAAGTTAAGCGAAATATCACAGAGTGATACGTAGAGTGTCCGAAGTCACTAGTTTGAGACTAGTGATCATTTGGGCATGCAGTTTGTGTGATGCTAAGTGGTGCAGTATTAGCTTGCGTTGTGTTGGGTAGCGGGGGCTGCTTTGTACCCACCACAGACATGCAAAATAGTCCAGTCCAGTGGATGGGTAGCTCTGCTCATGGTCCAATTTGATACAAACAGGTATCAGTTCGGCTACAGAGCCTAATCTATCACGTCGCAGTTCTCTACGCTGCCTAAACATGCCACCAACAACATACATTTCCAAACACCACTGTCCAGACATCGAGGCTAATCCGAACCAATCCAGCCCATGTGCTGCACACAAATGGTTTAGGCTTCATAAGAAACATATGAAACGTATTCTTGCATGTCAGGAGATTTTATGTCGAGGAATGGAACTCATTTTTGCCCTGAACAGACAACCAAAACACTGGAAGGGTGGCAGGCGGGCTTGTAGGCTTGCTAGCTACATTAGCCTTTAGTGCAGCTACATTAGCCTTTAGTGCTAATCTGTCTTGCTGGGTCAACTACATTTGACATAGTGGGGAGTGAGTTAGATTTTTGTAGTCTATTATGCACATTTTAATATCTACTTCTTGCATGTCTGTCAGTTCTGACAGTTTTGGAGGGGGGTTTAAATGGCAAGCCTCTTTTCAATGGGGTGTCAGTGGAATGGTATGAGAGAACTGAAGGTCAGAGGTCCTTAAGCCAGTAAGAGCAGGAAGAGGAAACCGTAAACATGGTCCAGGCTGTATACAGAAGCTCCTATTGCTGTGGTGACTGGGTTGACGTCGTTAATGATTAGCTGGTCTGGACCGTTAGCTTGAGCAGTGGGCATCCTGTCGTTGAGAGCCGGCATTCATTCCACAGAGTTAAAGGGCTTAGGAAGAGCGCTCTTAGATTACACACACACACACACACACACGCACACACACACACTCACACATGCGCACACACACACACACAAACACACACACGCACACATACACACACACACACATATACACACATACACACAAACACACAAACACACACACACACACAAACACACACACACACTCACACACGCGCACACACACACAAACACACAAAAACACACACACAGACACCAACACACACACACATACACACACACGCACACACACACACACATGCACACACACACACACAAACACGCACACACACACACACACAAATACACACACACACACACACCAACACACACACGCACACACATACACACACACACATGTACAAACACACACATACACACACACACGCACACACACACACAAACAGACACACACGCAAGCACACAGGGTTCTGTTTGTGTGTGTGTTTGCATGCTGGTGTGTGTGTGTTTGTGTGTGTGTGTGTGTCAGGTAACACTCCCTCTGAAGCGATCCCCGCTGTCTCTGTTATCACTCAAGTGGTGTGAGCAGCTTCTTCCACATTCCATTACACAGAGATAAGATAGCAGCCCGCTCTGCTTAGTTCCAGTGCACTGCAATTAGGCCACACAAATGCTGGGCCACAGCTCTTCCTGAAAAAACCACTGGGGAAAGCGGGAAGAGCATGAGTTACAGAGGGAAGGACTGAGAAAGGGTAATTCGTCTTTAATGCATTGCACAATAAGCACACATACATGTGCACATTCTTCCTCTCAAGCTTTTAATGGCTCTTAAAGGCCCACGTCCGGCATTTCTCTCTCAGAACTTTATTTCCCATCAGATGCTCATTTGTGTGGTTGAATCCATATCTAGGACGGATTTGGGCTTGTTTGGTGCAGGGACTCGATTATGGTTCTCTGTTATGACTCTGTGTAAGTCTTAGTGTACTGTAAGTAGTGTGCTGGTGTACAGTAACTCAGTAAGTGTAATGTGTTAGTGTACTGTAAGTAGTGTGCTGGTGTACAGTAACTCAGTAAGTGTAATGTGTTAGTGTACTGTAAGTAGTGTGCTGGTGAACAGTAACTCAGTAAGTGTAATGTGTTAGTGTACTGTAAGTAGTGTGTTGGTGTACAGTAACTCAGTAAGTGTAATGTGTTAGTGTACTGTAAGTAGTGTGTTGGTGTACAGTAACTCAGTAAGTGTCATGTGTTAGTGTACTGTAAGTAGTGTGTTGGTGTACAGTAACTCAGTAAGTGTAATGTGTTAGTGTAGTGTAAGTAGTGTGCTGGTGTACAGTAACTCAGTAAGTGTAATGTGTTAGTGTACTGTAAGTAGTGTGCTGGTGTACAGTAACTCAGTAAGTGTAATGTGTTAGTGTGCTGTAAGTAGTGTGTTGGTGTACAGTAACTCAGTAAGTGTAGTGTGTTAGTGTGCTGTAAGTAGTGTGTTGGTGTACAGTAAGTAGCGTGTCGGTGTACAGTAACTCAGTAAGTGTAATGTGTTAGTGTACTGTAAGTAGTGTGTTGGTGTACAGTAACTCAGTAAGTGTAATGTGTTAGTGTACTGTAAGTGTGTTGGTGTACAGTAACTCAGTAAGTGTAATGTGTTAGTGTACTGTAAGTAGTGTGTTGGTGTACAGTAACTCAGTAAGTGTAATGTGTTAGTGTACTGTAAGTAGCGTGTTGGTGTACAGTAACTCAGTAAGTGTAGTGTGTTAGTGTACTGTAAGTAGCGTGTTGGTGTACAGTAACTCAGTAAGTGTAATATGTTAGTGTACTGTAAGTAGTGTGTTGGTGTACAGTAACTCAGTAAGTGTAGTGTGTTAGTGTACTGTAAGTAGTGTGTGGTGTACAGTAACTCAGTAAGTGTAATGTGTTAGTTTAGTGTAAGTAGTGTGTTGGTGTACAGTAACTCAGTCAGTGTAATGTGTTAGTGTGCTGTAAGTAGTGTGTTGATGTACAGCAACTCAGTAAGTGTAATGTGTTAGTGTACTGTAAGTGGTGTGTTGGTGTACAGTAACTCAGTAAGTGTAATGTGTTAGTGTACTGTAAGTAGTGTGTTGGTGTACAGTAGCTCAGTAAGTGTAGTGTGTTAGTGTACTGTAAGTAGTGTGTTGGTGTACAGTAACTCAGTAAGTGTAATGTGTTAGTGTACTGTAAGAAGTGTGTTGGTGTACAGCAACTCAGTAAGTGTAATGTGTTAGTGTACTGTATGTAGTGTGTTGGTGTACAGCAACTCAGTAAGTGTAATGTGTTAGTGTACTGTATGTAGTGTGTTGGTGTACAGCAACTCAGTAAGTGTAATGTGTTAGTGTACTGTAAGTAGTGTGTTGGTGTACAGTCATTCATAAATCATTGTATATCTATTTACCTAGCACATTTAACTGTCAACAAGATGTTTTCTGTCCCCTTTTGACTTTCTAGAGGTGTTCTAGAGCACTTTTAATATCTCATGGGATCAACATTCTGCTGGTACAAGGTTCTAGACGTTCGGTTACCACCACTGTGACATTGTTCCATGAAAGTGAAAGGTGGGCTATTGAGCTTTGGTGGTTTTATCTGCTAAACACTCTGTTTTCACTCATGACTTAATGAGCAGGTTAATAGACCTGTTTGAGCAGGAAGGCCACCGACCTCTGCGCTCCGGACCCTCCAGGAGCCGCTCTGTATAAACACAGAGGTGATGCGCTATTGTAAATCTATAGGCCTAAATGGCCTCCTCACTTATATCCTCACCTAAAGAGGCTTTCTGGTTGCAGGTGCACTAAGAACTTGCTCTGCCAGTAGATGGCGATGTTGCACAGTCTACTCCAGACACTGAAGCGCAGCAGGACAGGAATGACACTAACATAATACAGTATGACTAAATAAAATCTGAGCCTAAAAAGAATCCAAATGACTCAAATGATTCATTTGTGCAGAGGAGGCAGGTTTTAGTGACTCTTAAGTTCTCCTGGACAGAAATCCAGGCTCCATTACACTGTAGTCTGTGTTAGCCTGTGCAGCCTGTCATAAATACAGACATAAATACCTCCCGTCCAGGGCAGGATTCGGCCCAACAGCTCTTATCGTCGATAAATATTGACTTCCCCGGGTTACGGCGAGGATACACACAATGCAGGGTCTCTGTTAGTGAAGTTTTCACACTTGTGTGCGTGAGTGAGAGCTGCTCTCAAACAAGGTGGACAAGAGGAGAACTAACGACGGACACAAACACCCCCACCAGGTCAGCTAATGCACGGCCTCTCACTGTAGGCAAACAGCTGTGTGTTAAAGCAGCGGTCAACTATAAAGAATAGAGACAAAAGAGAGGAAGACAAAGAGTGAGAGAGGAAGACGTGGGAATCTCTCTCTTTCTCTCGCTCCCTCATTAGCTTTCTCATTAACACACAGGGCCAGTGTAGGGCCACGCATCTGTACCATAGCTCAGTTGTGGCTCCGGCTGCCCCATTTCTACCTCCAACTTTCACAGAAACATCAAACCAATATATCACATTTACCCCCTTAAATGGTAAACAGTCAGCCAAGACATTATGCTAGCTTGCTTCTGTAGTTTTATACTGGAGCCAAGAGGCTAATGTAGATTAGCTAGCAAGCAATGGAGGCCTATCATACAAAATCAGCCTTGTAGGTCCAGTACAAATCCTACAGAAAACTTTAAATATAATTTTTTATGAATAAAAAGAATCAGTATGAAATGTGTATACATGTTTATTTGTTAGTGTGGGAATGCTAACTGGTTTTCTAACAGGGCATAAAGACATCTGCATGCAACTGTGCTGTTAGCTACTGTTGTATTTGCTAATGTTTGCCCTCTGCTCAGTGGTAAATATCTCTGGATTAAATGAGAGATTTAATATAATTTGTTAATTTAAACAGTTAGCGTCACACTACACAGATAGCATATATGACGACCCACGGGCTTGATCATGTTGGCAACCCACTGACTGTTTACCACTGCCGGTCCTCCCTCGGACCACCCAGTTTACTTTGCTGCGTACAAGATTAAATGCACAGGGACTTTTATTTAAACTAAGACAAAATACTACAAACAAGTGGAAGAATAGAATATTTGTACAATGCAGGCCAATAGCGGTTCGCTAACCTCTATAATGTTTCAGCCCTATTAGAACTGGATTCGTCTTACCAGAGGAGATCTGGGAATATATGTTTGAGCAATGTGACTGGGTGATTCATATGGAATAAAGAATATCTGCATAAACCATAAATTTCCCTAAATAGCCCAGAATACAACGGACATCGAGAGGACATTTACACTAAGATTTTTCATTTGTGTATTAGTAGCATTAGCATTAGACCGGTAAAGTAGGTTAGCAAAGTAAGCTAGTAAAGTAGAGTAAAGTAGGCTAGAAAAGCATAATAAAGGAGGCTAGTAAAGTATAGTAAAGTAGGCTAGTAAAGTATGATATGTAGGCTGGTAAAGTATAGTAAAGTAGGCTAATAAAGTATGATAAGTAGCCTGGTGAAGTAGGCTAGTAAAGTATAATATGTAGGCTTGTAAAGTATAGTAAAGTAGGCTAGTAAAGTATAGTAAAGTAGGCTAGTAAAGTATAGCAAAGTAGGCTAGTAAAGTAGGCTAGTAAAGTATAGTAAAGTAGGCTAGTAAAGTAGGCTACTAAAGTAGGCTAGTAAAGTGTAGTAAAGTAGGCTAGTAAAGTAGGTTAGTAAAGTAGGTTGGTAAAGTAGGCTAGTAAAGTAGGTTAGTAAAGTAGGCTAGTAAAGTATAATAAAGTAGGCTAGTAAAGTAGGTTAGTAAAGTAGGCTAGTAAAGTAGGTTAGTAAAGTAGGTTAGTAAAGTAGGCTAGTAAAGTATAATAAAGTAGGCTAGTAAAGTAGGTTAGTAAAATAGGCTAGTAAAGTATAATAAAGTAGGCTAGTAAAGTAGGTTAGTAAAGTAGGCTAGTAAAGTATAATAAAGTAGGCTAGTAAAGTAGGTTAGTAAAGTAGGCTAGTAAAGTAATAAAGTAGGCTAGTAAAGTATAATAAAGTAGGCTAGTAAAGTAGGTTAGTAAAGTAGGCTAGTAAAGTAGGTTAGTAAAGTAGGCTAGTAAAGTATAATAAAGTAGGCTAGTATAGTAGGTTAGTAAAGTATAATAAAGTAGGCTATTAAAGTAGGTTAGTAAAGTAGGCTAGTAAAGTATAATAAAGTAGGCTAGTAAAGTAGGTTAGTAAAGTAGGCTAGTAAAGTAATAAAGTAGGCTAGTAAAGTATAATAAAGTAGACTAGTAAAGTAGGTTAGTAAAGTAGGCTAGTAAAGTATAATAAAGTAGGCTAGCAATGTATAATAAAGTAGGCTAGTAAAGTAGGTTAGTAAAGTAGGCTAGTAATGTATAATAAAGTAGGCTAGTAAAGTAGGTTAGTAAAGTAGGCTAGTAAAGTATAATAAAGTAGGCTAGCAATGTATAATAAAGTAGGCTAGTAAAGTAGGTTAGTAAATTAGGTCCTTTTAAATAAACCTACTGAACGTTGCCCAACAAGGCAGTTTTCCTTTAAGTTATATTCTCTTTGTTATTCAGTCATCACCAGAAATGTTGAGGATTTAAGTCAGCTTGTCATGAATTTGAGGGATTGGGTTAAAGTGAAGCTCCACTGTAGCTGTTAGCTCATCTTTAAGTTAATTTCTATTTTCTTATTTTACTGCGCTGCTGATTCTGTTGAATGTGACTGCTATTGCTGAGGGAGTAGTAAAAGGTCATGTGCTCTGGAACTACCATTTAACAGACTTTGAAGATGAGCGATAGGTAACACTAATCCAGCTCCAGTAGGCTTTTATTATACTGCGGCCCTACGTACCTACAGGCCTTCTAGTTCTAACGCAGAACTAAGGGAGAAGGATTCTTACACCAAACATGACCTTCCTGATTCATTAGACTTGGAGTAAATGAACCAGTTCTTTCTAGCTCGAGTTCAGACAATGAACTGACTATTGAATTCCCTAATAGAATGGACTCCCTATTCTGGTGCCCTTGTATCTTTAATCATGATCTCTTCAAAGAGAGCCGCTCTGGTTCCTTTTAAAGACATGGGTTTGGTTCCTGTGTTCAACCAAAGACGAACACCCACAGGATCACTTCACTGAGAGGATCCCTGACTGACCGAAAGCCGCAAATTTAGGGACGTTTCTAATCAGCACTGAAACGTTGATGTATCGCTGTGTATAAAGCTGCTTCCTAAGACACTGACTCATTATGGAGCCAGTCGGCAGGCAGCTGTCCTCTGTTTGAGTCCCAGCCTTTGAAGAGCGCTCTAGCTACCTGCGGCTAGAGGGAAAAATTCCCTCAGCACTTCCCTCACAGTAAACAGTGCCTAGCACCAGCACTTTGTGGCGGGGATCCCCCGTTCCTAAAATAACACCCTCTAATAAAGTGTACACAGCAACACTGACTAATTAGAGCTCGGCTTCTCCAGACTGCAGCTTATCACGACATTGCAAGTTCAAGCACAGAGAACGTCTACACCAGCACCGTGTTCTCTTTGGGCTGTTGAGGTCTAGGGATGGGTAGAGTGAGAGGAGGGTGAGGGGGGCACAGAGTTATGGTTACTTTGCTCAGGAAGAAGTAAAAGCAGGGACAGGTCCGAGAACAACTTCTCTAGCACCGGTTCACCTCGGGACTTTACAGTGGAACGTCAGAGTACAGCTGTTTGCCTACTAGCGTAGGAACTGCTGAAGCGCTGTTCCTCAGGAGAGCTGTTTTCCGGGCTTTGCAACTCATTCATTAAGTTGCCATTGTTGTCCTGTGGAAAAGGGCTCTAGATCACTTTATGACCCTTTCATAAATCATTGTAGAACTTTCTACCTAGAACATTTTATCTGTCAAAAGAGGTTCTAGAGCTCCTTTTCTCTGTCCCCTTCCTGCTTTCAAAACGAGAGCACTCTGGAACACTCTGGAATACATGTAGAACTTTTTTTCCCTCCCATTAATGGTTCTAGCACTTTCCCCTTTCATTTACAAATAGTTCTAACACTCCAAACAGAGGCTCTAGAACACCTTTCATCTCAATTCATTAATAGTTTCAGAACCTTTTGCTGCCACAAATGGTTCTAGAATGTGTTTGATCTGTTTCATAACTCATTCACAACTTTTTACACTGGAAAAAAAGGTTCTAGAACACTTTATAGCTCGTTCATAAATAACTAGAATTTTCTACCTAGAGCATTTTACCTGTCAAAAGAGGTTCTAGAACCCCCCCTTTCTGTTTCCTTTTATCTTTCAAAAAGAGGTTCTAGAACTCCCCCTTTCTGTTTTCTTTTATCTTTCAGAAAGAGGTTCTAGAACCCCCCCTTTTCTGTTTCCTTTTATCTTTCAAAAAGAGGTTCTAGAACTCCCCCTTTTCTGTTTCCTTTTATCTTTCAAAAAGAGGTTCTAGAACACTTTTGTCTCAATTAATAAATATCTTCAAAACCTCTTGGCTGTCAAAATGGGTTCTAGAATGCTTATGATCCCATTTATAACTAACTGTTGAAAGTTTGCGTTGTTTACCTGTCAGAGAAGTTCTAGAGCTAATTTTTTCTGTCACCCATAAATAGTTCTAGAACCTTTTACTTGTCCAAAATGAAAAAAGAAGGCCATTCTTTCTTTTTTTGGCGTTAAAAAATGGGTATCTAGAACACCATAACTTGTAAATACTTATAGAACCTTTTATCCATTAAAGAATGGTTCTGGAAATGGTTCCCTCTTTCATTCCCAACAAAATTTCAAATGTTCTAGCACTTTTTTAAAGGTTCTGGAACATTTTCCCTGTCAACCAAAAAGTTCATTCCCTTTCGTTCATAAAGGGTTCTAGAGCTACAACCGGTTCTAGACCACTGCATCGTCCACTTAAAACGTTTTGGAACACTGTGGCTTTCTTTCTCGAGAGAACAAGGGTTCTAGAAAACCCTTTCTCTCTCATTCACTAGCAGTTCTCCAACTCTTTCCCCCCTCTCCCTCTTTCATTCATAAAGTTCTGCTGAGGTTCCGAGCCCCGCACGGGCTCGCTTCTGTGGTAACGTTACAGTTCTAGTGGGCGGGGCGGCTCTGGCGTGCTCCAATAGCAGCGGGCGGCTGGGAGCAGCGCGCGCTATAGCAGCACGCACGCCGCACTTCACGGACTTTTGGGAGTCTGGAGAGCAGAGCGCGCGACGGAGCGGGGGGATACTCACTCACTCACTCACTCACTCACTCACTCACATACACACACTCACTAGAGCACACACAAGCAGGCGCGTGCGCTCTCTCCCTCGGCTCAGGATATTACCCGACCTCGGAAAGAGCGAGCGAGCGAGCGAGTCCGCGAGACCCGGCGCGCGCACCCAACTCGTCCACCGCCGCGAGGACTTCTGTTCAAACGGAGCGCGAGCTTTTCAGACTTTGTGTTTTCCAGACGGCTGCGAGCGGAGAGGAGCCACAACAACACTGAACTTTTCACCCAGGGGCTGAACTGAGCAGTCCTCCTCCTCCACTTCTTCTTCTTTTGGGGCAGAGAGAGAGAGAGAAACAGATGAGCAGAAGAAGGTAAAGTGGCTGTTTCAGTCTGCTGCTGAAGTTTTCACGAGTTTGGTGCAGTTTGAACTCGGTATGAAGTGGTGAAGCCTGGTGCAGCTGCTTTGAATGGAGAGCCCACAGAGCACACTCGGCATGTCTCTCTGGTTGTATATGTGCCCTTGCTGGTTGTATCCCCTCAGCAGTGAGACCCAGAAGCCCTCTGACACGATGTGGTCTCCAGCTCAGACTGAGCGAGTCCCCCACACAGTTAGACTCAAGGGGAAGGCAGGCTCAGGGAGCAGGGCAAAGAGGTGAGAGGGAGAGGGAAGTTTATCCACCTGAGCTCGGCTCTACCTGCTTTAGTAGCTCGTAAAGTCAGTTTGTTTGAAGTGTGGGCAGTCAGTGAGAGGGGATGAGGAGAGGGAGAGACAGAGAGGAGGGGAGGAAAACAGACCGGGACTCTCCGTGCACAGAAACGACTCCCTTTGAAACTCGTGCCAGAGCGCGAGGGAAGGTTTTTTTTTTCTTTCTCTTCCTCTTCTTCTCCTTGTTCTTCTTCTTTTTGCGGTTTACAACTCCGGGAGAAGTTGAAGAGGGAGGGGGGTTTCAAACACGTCGGAGCTCGCAGGCTCTCCCCAGTAAACTCTCGAGCCTGAGTTACACACAGAGAGAGAGAGAGAGGGAGTCGCGCTCGTGCGCAAAGCAGCCGGCTCATCACAGTCAGCTCATCTCCCTCCAGGCGGACAGAGACCCTTATAATTTCAGTCTGTCCATTTTAACGGTTTCAGGCCCTCAGTGCATGTTTCAGTTCACACACCCACCACAGAGGAGGAATACACGACCTCGGGCGCTGACCTGCACGGTGTGGAGATGGTAGGGTCCGGCCAACACAGTGAGTTCACCCACAGTGTGCTCTCTAACTCTAACCCAGCTGGTGTGCAGAGAGACCCTGCTGGAAATGTGTTGGTGGTGATGGGAACCACAGGTCTTGCAATGCAAGTATAAAGCCAGGACCAAGTTTACATGCACGCTCCTCTCGGGAGCAGCTTACAGACGTGCTCTGGGGTCCCTAGCTAGTACTAGCGAGTCCAAACTACCCCTCAGCTCAAACTCTGCTAGAGCAGAATCCAGCTCCATTGGGTTAAACACAGTGTAAGTGCAATACAGTGCGTTTCAGTGATTCTGTAGATTACCGCTTGTGTAAGTGCTCTGGCTGAGCACAGCGAGAGCAGCCTGTGCTAGTTTGTTCTACCATCTGGGTCCCAGGACAGAGCAGAGTCTCGAGGCTTGCCTTCCATGCATCTTGATGGATGGTGGGTCAAGCCGAGCTGTACTCGTAGCTCAACTTACAGGTACAGATCAGCTGTGTAATGATGATGATGGTAAATTTTTGAGGGACCTATTTTGCCTTAGAACATGCGTCATGTATCCTTCCACCGTGAACAGATTTAATTAAAATACGCTCAGACCGAACGACTACAGTAAAATCAATCAGGCCTGAGTGTTAATCGTCGTTCATCACCGTTCATCATCATTCATCATCGTTTATCACCAATCCCTACACTAACTCTCTTGTGAGGGAGCTTTTAGAGGTGTCTCCTATCACCGTCGCCCCTCTCCTCTGTGTACACAGCAGAGCATTTCACACCAGACCACCCTGAATGGCTTTCTATTGACGTGACCGTGTAATCAGGATCCCCTGTAGGTGAGCACTGTGGAAGTTGGTTTAGTGGTGGCGGGTTTTAGCTGCTCACCCCAAAAAAGTCTTATCCTGCCAGAGTAGTAGACTAGAAACGGCTCTAAGAAACAGCCAGCCAGGTGCGTATTTACCATAGAACCCCCTTCAGAGCTCCTCTCGCTCTGACTTTACCAAGGTGTTTAAAGGTTTGGGAGAAATGACAGAAGAGCACCTCTGATATAAACTGTGGTGATGCTAATGTTGTCCTCAAGTGTGCCGGTCCTGAATTCACACCCGTTGCGGTCCATGAATTCATGCTCACAGTGGTCAGTTTGGTTGAGCTGGACTTTAACGAAGGTGTTAATTCAAAAGCAACCCAACCTTCCAGACCCACATTCAAGGTCAGAATAAACACCTCTGGCATGAACATGGCTCCACCACTGTTGAGCTGGGATGCAACGTGTCCTAAACTGAGGAAAGTAGGTGCTTCCTCAGTGCTGTAGGTGCTTCCTCAGTGCTGTAGGTGCTACTTCAGTGCTGTAGGTGCTTCCTCAGTGCTGTAGGTGCTACTTCAGTGCTGTAGGTGCTTCTTCAGTGCTGTAGGTGCTACTTCAGTGCTGTAGGTGCTTCTTCAGTGCTGTAGGTGCTTCTTCAGTGCTGTAGGTGCTTCTTCAGGGCTGTAGGTGCTTCTTCAGTGCTGTAGGTGCTTCTTCAGTGCTGTAGGTGCTACTTCAGTGCTGTAGGTGCTTCCTCAGGGCTGTAGGTGCTTCCTCAGGGCTGTAGGTGCTTCCTCAGTGCTGTAGGTGCTTCTTCAGGGCTGTAGGTGCTTCTTCAGTGCTGTAGGTGCTACTTCAGGGCTGTAGGTGCTTCTTCAGGGCTGTAGGTGCTACTTTCAGTGCTGTAGGTGCTACTTCAGGGCTGTAGGTGCTACTTCAGTGCTGTAGGTGCTTCTTCAGCGCTTTAGGTGCTTCTTCAGCGCTGTAGGTGCTTCTTCAGTGCTGTAGGTGCTTCTTCAGTGCTGTAGGTGCTACTTCAGTGCTGTAGGTGCTACTTCAGTGCTGTAGGTGCTTCTTCAGTGCTGTAGGTGCTACTTCAGTGCTGTAGGTGCTTCCTCAGGGCTGTAGGTGCTTCCTCAGGGCTGTAGGTGCTTCCTCAGGGCTGTAGGTGCTTCCTCAGGGCTGTAGGTGCTTCCTCAGTGCTGTAGGTGCTTCTTCAGGGCTGTAGGTGCTTCTTCAGGGCTGTAGGTGCTTCTTCAGGGCTGTAGGTGCTACTTCAGTGCTGTAGGTGCTACTTCAGCGCTGTAGGTGCTTCTTCAGGGCTGTAGGTGCTTCTTCAGTGCTGTAGGTGCTACTTCAGTGCTGTAGGTGCTACTTCAGTGCTGTAGGTGCCTCCTCATTGCTGTAGATGCTACGTCAGAACCGGGGTTTTTGCTGAGCTGCTGCTCCCCAAACGGCTCTGACTCAGTCTAGTTAGCGGATGGAAGAAGATGAGTATGGCTTGTGGTGGAGAGGCTTTTATCTTGATGATAGCCCCTCTTTTTTCCTCCTTTGTCTGAATGAAAAAGGGCTCTCTCTTTGTGCAGAGCTGTGGTCGAAATCCCATCTGTGGAGAATGTGGCTCCATTGGTGCTGATTCTGTGAGTTTCTTCCCAAATCGGAACGGAAGAAACACTGCGAGGAGTGGATAACGTGTCGCTTGTTATTAGTCAGACGTCAGCCACGGGGATAGATGGGCTGAGAGTTGTAGGGTACTGTTGGCTACCTGATCTGTCGACTTATGGGGAGTGATATTCTCCCCTTCGCCCGTAATGAAAGGCAGACAGAGCGAGGCAGAATTTGAATAACTGTATTTAACAGCGAGGCCAAGCCACACTGCTTCCCCGTGCTCTTTCTCTCCGGGAGAGAGAATGAAAAGTGGAACAAAAGTGTGAAAATGGGGAAGGTCTGTGTCACATAGCGTAGCTAAACCCTCCATTTGCATATGAAAACTCAGGCACTGAAAGAATTCCGCCACTGTTGCAGCGGTCCGCCTGTGTGCGTCCGGCGAGCGTGACAGGCCGCTGCGGGTTGTGCAGTGCTAGGGTCGCGTTAGGTGCCCTTGACGGTCAGGACTCCGTGTCACGTCCTGTAGGTACAGGATCAGGGATTTCCCATTGGCTTTTTTTTCCCGCTAGCCTTTATTTAACCCACAAACCCCTCATTTCCATACCTGTTCAGCCCCTTAAACGCTGTTGAATATTCCCTTTGGAATGTTCTTTCCCAGCGGGTCCCTTCGGGGGCACACACACAAACAGCTCGGGGTTTTTTCGGCGCACACACTCCTCACACGCTCTCTGAACGGCTCCTCTGTGCTCGCGGGGCCAGTGACACAGAAAAGGCGGTGATTGACTGGTTTCCCACCGCGCCTCAGTCTTGATATGGTGATGTGTGCGTTGGTGTTTGCTGGTGGGTGTTTTTCGGGGAGCTGCAGACTTTCCCATGTTGGCTGTTTTGTTGGGTGATCTTTGTGCTCGTCGTCGTTTGAGGGACAGAACTTATGAAGCAAGTATCTGACAGAACTCCAGCCAATCCCACCAAAGTGATTTTGTAGGATGATGGTCCTTCTGATGTTGATTAGCTGCACAGGAACATTTCAGGACGAAGCACCAAACAAGATCAGTTAAGTAGATTATGAAACAAATGTTGGCCTGGACTCCATGTCATTTAGTTATCCTAGGATGCCCTATGAAGCTCTGTAACAGAGATCTTACAATCCTGGAAATCCTGGAAAAAACCGGTATCCGGACCCGGATTTTGTAATTGCTGGTAGTTAGCTGAACTTTGGGTGTAAATGACAAGCCACATAATACCATACCTTCTAGCAGTTACAGAATCTAGGACTGGAAACTGGATTCCATCGCAGTACACCGCGGGAAGCATAGGGGGCGATATGGCATCTTGGTTTTGTAGCACCGGAACAGAGGACATGGCAAAGAGGTTGAGGAACTGAGGCTGCAGAGATCCAAAATAGCTGGAAAACGAGGCGCAGTGCAACATGTAGTCAGTGTCCATGCAAAGCCTGGAAATTCCCTAATGAGCCCGTCTGCTGCCTATTGTTTGGGATCCTGGTTTGCTTTGTTGTTAACATTCGCCACAGGCCGTTTGGCTAACATGTACAGTGTACAGTCACAGTCGATTCAAACTGGGGCTGCATCAGCAAACTTGGATATTGTCCCAAACAGCTCAGTCCATAAGATCTTCACCAGGATCAGATTAGTCAAATAACCGAAACAGTAATATTAAAATAACCAGGGGCAATTAGAGCAGCAATCTCAAAACCCAATCCTGGAGAGCAGCACTTGGTAATCAGCCGACGTGTTGGGTACAGTGCAGGGAAAACACTACTAGTGTGTGCAGAACTGCGGGCTTTTAAGTGGAATCAGACTGGTGGTGTAGGACTTGGTGTAGATCAGGGCTCACCAGTCTTGTCCAGAAAGGGCTGGCGTGGCTGAAGGGTTTCATTCCAGCCAAGCAGGAGCTCACCTCGTGTACCTAATTGAGCGTTTGATTGAACAAGTGGAATCAGGTGTGCCGCTGCTTGATTGGCATGAATAGCCCCGTGTGGAGAAGATTAGCCCCTGTTGGAGTTTAATGAGTTGTAGTTTTATTGTTATCATGATATGAGCGATCCTTCTTCTCGGTGGTGCACTCAAGTTCTCGATTTAACTGTTTACAGTTTCTTCTACACACAGTGAAGCATTCTGTTCACAATCCACCCGGTTATTCTGCAGTGTGGGCCAGGCATCATCTGTTCGGCTAAACAGCCAATTACAATACACACACGTGTATAGCTCAAAACCTACTCTCGTCTGATCTACTAGTTTATAAACGTAGGCTACTTCAAACGTGATGGTTATAAGCAGTGATAGCAACTGTCACAACATTTGCACAAGAGGTTGGTGCAGCAGGCCGATTCCAAACTTCTAGACTGTTATGTAACAGTCGTTAGTCGTTTACGCAATGGGTCATGTTCTATCCCAGTAAAACAGCAACTCTATCGCAGGAATGACAGAGTGATATGTGCAGAAATCGACCTTTACAGTCTGCACCTTTTATTCTCTTCCCCAGGAACCAAAAAGTCAGCAGGCTCGGTGTTCACCTTTAAGCAAGGCTGACATTGGCTTCCTATTTCCCAGCTTCTGAGTTAAATATTCCGCTCCACCTTAAATGCTACAGCTTATTCTATTCCAGAGAATAACTCCTGTGCCATTTAAGTTGGATTGGAAAAATTGCAAAACACGCTGGTGAATAGAAAGCCCAACTTCCAGTCCTCCAGATTTTGGACAACTTTAAAGTTGTTAATTTGCTTTGCACATGTCATGTTTGTTGGGCAATGTCGAGCCTATATAAGCTCATCGGACAAAAAATAAGTGACCTGTGACTGAAACGTGTTACACCTCCACCAACCAATAAGACATGTGACTGGATTTGGCTTGTACTGGTTGAGTTTCTGGATGTAGGTTACGTCAGTGTTCAGATACTCTTAGATCAAAGAGTTGTGCAGTTGGGCCAGATTTGATGGATGCCCTCCCTGGCACAATTCTGAGGAGAATTCCCTGTAGACTGGGATTTTAGCCACTGCTGGTAGACCTGTGTGACCGTACGATTCCATACACCTGCAGATTCAGCCACTTCCTTCACACTATGGTCTTTGGCCACGCCCACATGCAGTCACTCCTTTTAGCCAAACATTCTGCTCTGGAGCCATTTACCACACATGGAACGAGACACTCACTGCACTGTTTCACCTCTTCTCAATCTATGGATCCTGTCACTCACACCCCGCAAGTATTTTTAGCCTCATCATCCTCCTGCAGCGCCATCTGCAGGAGCCTGAAGTTACTGCCATCACTGTGATATCCAAAAGGCCATATGATGCAGCCCTAGTGAGGATGGTTAAAGCTAGAGTAGATCACACCACCCGATGCAGACTCAACACACCTGTGTTGTTTAAGACGCACACACTAATGGCATTCTCCGTGTGAGACTAGTGTAAATAGTCACGTAACTAACTTTGCCAAGCGGCCTCTAAGTTTAGCTTCAGCAAACATCTTTCTGCTTGCTGTGCCAAAGAGCAGGAGAGCCTGGCAGCCTTGTGCTCCAGTGCTGTTTCTGGAGCTCAGTGCTAGCCGTCGGCCTCTTCTAGCTAATGTGCACGTGTGTCGTTTGGCTGCCCGGGCTCAGCGGTGCCGCTATGGTTTGGCAGTGAAATGCAGCTCGGGTCCAGGGCTCTCAAGCCGTGAAGCATCTTAGAGAATCCGAGTAGCTGTTTCTGAAGTGTGTGTGATGGAGACTCGTACATCCATGCTGAGGGCTAATCTTGGACTCTAGAGCCTCTGTGTGAATGCAGGCTCCAATTGCCATCCTTTGGAGTGGTGTTACATTCCTTCAGGACTGAACATTAAAAATGAAGATTAATGAAGACAAATGAAGCTCTGCACTTGAGGGATCACAAGGAGTTTTCAGTGCTGCGCTAGTGTTATTTGTAAAAACACCGTTCATGTTTGACCTTTAACCTCGTAAATTGGAAATGTCTGTGTGTTAAAATTGTATAACGTGTGATAAAATTGTACGAGCTTTATTGTGGTGAGTATTACAACCACTAGCTTAATAATAAGCCTGCTGTTTCAGGGGTCGGCTCCACCCCCAAACATCCATAGCCAATGTGTTAATACTGTTAGGTCAGATGGCTCTCTGTCTTATCATGTCCCTCCTTTCTCACTCCTGCTGCGCCATGTGAGCTTTCCAGTGGATGAAGCTGGGTGTGATGAACACCCTAGTATGAATTTGTTCAGGAGTCTATGAGCGGTCTCACTCAAGTCAGTTTTTGCCCCCAGCTTTGCCCTGAAAGCTAAATTGTATTAGTGTTGAAGTATCTGCTTTTTTATTCCCTCTGCCTGCTGCTTAATGATCTCCATCTGGACGGAGCAAGGCCACTCCACCTAACACCTGGAGAGACTGGGGCAATAGAAACTCCAATTAGTGTAATTTCTCTTCTAATAAGTTTAATTGTTTTGTATTTTGCGTTATCAGATATTTAGAACTCAATTAGCACAGCTGTGTAGCTAAGTGGTCCTACAGGGACCTACAGAACCAACAAAATGCCCTTCACAGAAGGCCTGCGTAAAGATGAAAGAGTTAGACTGCTTCCTTTTGATGCCTGACATCAAGATTAGGGGTAGGTTTAAAGTTAGGCTTAGGAAATATTCAAACCTACCCATATACACATTGTAGGCAAGTGGTTCTATATAGAACTATATACACTCCATGTGCATGCTCAAATGGTTCTTTGCGTGGCGAAACGGTGCTGCAGATTGACATAGAATATGTGTTGCACATAGAACCTTTTAGGAAATAGTTCTATATAGGGTATATAGGGTTCTGCTGTGTTACAATGTCAAGCAACAATAGAAGAACTATTTTCATCCTGTATAGAACCATATATACCATGTGTTCTCCATGTAAGCATGTATATAGTAATTTAAGTGTTACTAGTTCTATCTAGAACCACTCTTTACTAAAGAACCCTTGAAGAAGAGTGTAGATACTTGTGTGTCGATCTTTTGGCTTTACTGCAGCCTCAGTTCTTGATAGGAGCTCTTTGTTTTTCAAATAAATCATCCCTAAAGCCTGTTGTGGGTGTGCCCGACGTCGGTCGTGTTGTCGCATGTGGGCGTATACAAAGTCCAGGAAAGCCAGCTGGTTCAGAAAGCACAAATTATTATCGACGAACGAATTTGTGTGGAAACCTAACTGCTTGTATTCGTGGCTAGCTGTATTGGCTGGTTAGCAGGCTGGTTATCCTAGCTAGCTATCGAGTGACCTAACTCACCAGAGACACCAACAATATCCGCTACCGTTATGAACTTCTCCTCCATGTTTAGCAACACACTGCTGAGAACTGAAACCAAATGCTGGTAGGAACAAAAAGTTCCGACAGCAGAAGCTGGGGACCTCGGACCCCTGTGTCTACGATTTGTCTTAGCCAGTTGTTTACAAGGTTCAGCGAGGAGCTTCTTGACAGCTACACATGCTTTTAAATTAATAGCATGGACTTGTCTTCTCACAGCGCAAGGATGGCCAGAAACTTCCGTAGGCTGTTTCAGATCTGAAGCAGGAGTAGAGCTTGACGTTCTCATCTCCCTCAAAGATGAAAGTGCTCTTTATCTGATGGAGACAGTTCTGGTGGTCTACCAGGTCTTGTGCAGTTGTTAGGAGTCCCATGTTTTCTTTCTTGTAGTGATTTTTGGGGCTCCCATAAGGGAAGTCCTGTTTTTCACCCATTTCCTGTAACTAATTTCTACTTAAAGCTAATTTTGACTGGGGATTACACAATTAAGCGTGGTCTCTGACATTTGCACAGTGCTGCATAAAACCCGTAGGACGTATTATTGTTAACACGTGTACGGGCATACACCCTAACCTGTGTATATCCATCCCTATCGGTCTCAGCACACTGTGTTAACTGTCTTAACAGGTCACAAACATTAATAATGACGGCTTGCTGCTGTTTGTGGGCAGGACGACGGCGGAGTGATTGACATGTGGAAGCCGCTACGAAGCGGTCGTGTGTTTCCACACCATTGATGCTGCTTCTGTGCATTAAACATACAGTACATGTGCTGCTCATCTGCTCCGCACTGCTTGTATAGCTATAGAATCAAATTAACCGAGCCTTTCCTGCCCTGCGAGCCCTGAACCGATTCCGCTAAGAAGGCACGGTTTACTGCACATTAGCACGTTTTAAAGCCTCTCCATCGACTTACTGATTGACTGACTAAAGACTTCATTGATCCAAGATGATTGATTTCATTCACCTTGCCAATGACTAACACTCTTCGCGCTTCCACACAGTGCTGTTCCCCCATGAACACACTTCATTGCGTTGATTGATGGCTGATTGTTGGCTTATTCCGCTGTTCTACTCTCCTCATGCACGCAGTCAGATGCTCGGAGGAGAGAAAACATCATGCCTTTAATTGTATTCTTATGGTGAGGTCTATTTTTAGGGGAATGTGGCTAAATGGGGGAAAATCACACCACTGGGAATGGAGACCAATCAGTCATTTTCCCTCCAGTGTTGGCTCAGTTCAGCTGGTGCAGAGTAATTGTGATCCATACACTTGTTTTCTTTGATGATTGTCAAGATCACAGAATAGGTTTAGGGAGAATTATGGTTTGAACGATTCTGCAGGAATTAGTCAGATAGCACCACGGGAGTTGGCTTTTTGCCTTTCATGTACATGATTAAGAGCAGTTTGAATATGCTCGTCCAAACAACTCCAGTCCATTATTCCCAAAGAGTCTAAGCTGTTCAGAATTATCCCCTCTCGGTCCTCCAGTCAGCCTCGTAACAATCACGCACACATACATGCAAATGCACAAAGCACCGCGGTGCTCAGCTCATCAATTATCAATAGGTCCCACAAGTTCCGAAGGAGAGTTCCTGTCATAGTAAGATCAAGAAAAATATACAATACATCATGTAAATAACTAAATAAATAAAAAACAGCAGCAAAACAAAGTTGACACGATTGCGGCCAGCCCTGCTTTCAAATTATCCCCTCTCAAATTACGATCAGACATTCTCCCCGGCTCTAATTAAACATTAAGCCTTATTTGTTCCAGATGGAGCTGTTTTGAAGTTTTATTTTAGCAGGAAAAATGCTGTCCGCTGTGGGAAACATGGCGAAGTTCTGCTCTGGCGCTCTGAAGGCTCTTGTGTTCCACGAGATCTATGCCTATGCAGAGCTTGTGTTCTAGAGCTAGAACTTCAAAGAAACCGGAATTCCACAGCACGTCTTACTGCTCCACACAAAAATGTGTGGCGGAGATGGTGTGCAACATGGAACATCCAGACGAGGACTAGACACTGTTTTCAATACTGATGCCACCGTCACCTAGACACTGGTTCTTGGACAGGACTCTTTTCGTGACCGTCTGAAGGTCTTTAGGAGCATGCATTTAAATATCACCTGTGACTGAAACGTACCTAATAGAGTAATACCTCCACGAGCACCAACAACAGCTGTGCTTGGATTTGGCATGGACTCCACACAGTTTCTGGATGGAGCCTCATCAGTGTTCAGACACTCTTGCATCAACGAATTGCGCTGTTGGGGCAGATTTGGTGGATGCCTTCCCTGATACCAACAACGATACTTCAGTTTCTGAACAATGCTCTTCTGAATGCTCAGTCTTCAACCGCAAAGGACTGTAGGTGCTGGGAGTGGCTGTATTTACTGATTGCAGTGAATCATTGTCACTGTCCAGTGAAAAACATGTATATTCATTTTTGCTGATTTTTATTTTTAGGCGTTATTTGAAACTGTGATCTGCTTTTAAGACTGCGTGAAAGCTTCATGATGAACGGACCAACAGAAATGGCAAAAAGGCTTACATTAAAAAAAATCTAGATCCATCAACTTACATTAAAATGAAAATAGGTTTTTGGCCTCTCCTGTAAAGTTGGCATTTTGGATTTACTTGTTTTTCTTTAGACAACATTGATATGCACACAGAGTCTAATTGGAATGGCCAATCAGCAGTCTAGATTCTGGAAGAAGCGTATTTATTGGCTCACCGATGCTGAGAAGCCCAACTTATTTGTTCGTCACCATAAAGCTACCTAGCCCTTGATACACTTACAGGTTTTTGAAAGTGTTGTGCTTGTATAGTGGAATTCAGAATCAGCTCTTCTTCTTCCTGTTGGTTTTTGCCTAGTCTGTATATGAAGGTGTGAACGTGACTTTTCTGATTCGTCTTTAAACATCCTTTAAACCTCTTTTTTTAAAGTTCATTTTTACATACATTCCCAATAGTCAGAATCCTAACGTCCCAGACGGAGGAAGAATAGAAAGACTGTTTGTGTACATTTGGAAAGAAATAGGAAGGATGTGGACTCAGGACAAGAGAGAATAGAGAATGATAGAAAGAGTGGAAACAAAGCAAGACAAAGCCTGAATGAAGTAGGGCTAAAAAAGAAGAGAGAGAAAGAGAGACGGCGATAAAAGAGAAAGGAGAAGGGGGAAGGAGGGTGGAAGAGGGGTCATTAAAAGGACACCCTCTCTCTCTCTCTCTCTCCTGCAGTAAAATGGCAGTAAAGTATCGGGCTAATCTGCCATCATTAGCCTGATTATATCAGCAGGGATTGGGCCTTCCCATCAGCTTCGATCAATGAGGCCCAATCAATAGACAGAGGATGTGATCTGACCTCCACTCAGGAGCGAGGCAGGCGTGACACGGAGCAGGGCTGCATGCTGGGTAATGGCCAGAGACTGATGGGCTGGTGGGAATAATGTAGTCACGGGTGGACAAGGGCTGCCTGGACGGGCCAATTTCACATCATTTTATGTGGAGTCGTGGAATTAGTAAGGCTGGACCCAATTTAGCATACAAAGGCTCAGCAGACAACAGCCCAGCTCCGAGGCCAGTCAGGCAACTAGTCAGGCCTTCTGTGGGGAAGCACAGCAGTGTGTCTGGTGAGCATACTGTATTAAACTAGACCCAAAAGACTGGCCATGCCTTTATGTGCACTACCTCAAAAATAAAGTGGACGGCGTCTTTTACTGCTCCCCCGCTCAGCTAAATGGGATACATAAGCACTGTTGGCACTGCTTGTGCGCTGCTTTGTCTGCGCTTACTGGTGATGTTTGTGGTCAGCTATAGTAGGAAGGAATAGGAAGGATTTCAGTCGGAATACCAGATGAAGTGGTATATCACCCACTATAACTATTATTAGAAAATTGCACTCTTTCAAACTGCAATATTGACATTAAAATCTTGAAAAGTTCAGCCCTAAATAAGACACTTAGTAACTTTGAGCACTTCTAAAAATGTGCAGTGTGAAATAAACCGGTTTCAAATTAACCTCAACATATTGTCCTCTACTACCGCTGACTGTTCTGTACGTACAAATAAAAAATCTGTTAACTCGAGACTAGTAGAAGCAAACGGGCAGTTACTAAGGTCTGCTGATTGATGTTTTACTTGTGCACCGTTAACAAATCAGGATTTAGGTTGAGACAGACAGACATAATGCCAAAAGTGTTCTTCGAAAATGTTATTTATTTTTCCAACACTAGAAAGTAGTTCCAGTCACTTTTCTTTCTCTAAAGTTTTAGAGCTTCTTCCACACAAATGTCCCGGTCTGGTCCCACCTTTCAAAAAATAAATGATGCAGATTTGTAGCTTATTATTTATGTTTGAGCAAAACGTTTATAAAAAACATTGATGAATGTTGGAATTTAGAAATTGCCCTATTGCCAAACAGCATCCCACATTGTAAACCCCACGCCAAACCAACTTCACATGACACTTTATCATGAACCTCCTCAGCCCAGTATGTACTAAGGCCATCAAAAAAGAAGATGTTCTACGGACTGTGTTGTTGATTCTTGACGATCACAATTCCAGATGAAGGATGTTCAGTAGTTTATGAAACCAGTGGCGTATGGATGGGTATTGGGAACCATAGTAACCGTCATTGGACACTACCCTTGTTTTACCGCTGTTAAACCAACCAGCCATATTTCCTAAAATCCTCATGTGATGGAGGAGCCTTGAATCATCACTAAACAAACGAAGTCCCATAAGGAATCTATAGGGAGGTAATCAGAGAGGAGATAGAATCAGCTACCACCTCTTGAGTTTATGTTCTCAGCAGATAGAGGTTAGGTGTAAAAATTCGGGGGTGGGCGTTGACAATTGAAAGTGCATCACCCACACCTGTTAACAAGAGAGAAAGTCCTCGCTATGTCATCATGGATTTGGGGTGTGGCTACTGATCCAGTGGCGTCCAGTTTTCAGGGTCTTGGTGAGAACCAATCAGGATTTAAATGGCAAACAGCTCTTTATTGAGTCAGTGCGGTGTTTGCTGGGTGAATTACTTCCACTAAATGAGCTAGAGCTCAACGGTAAATGAAGATTTGGATTATATTAGTTTATTAAATGGCCGTTTTATTAAAAGTGCACATGATATTAGTGCAGTGATATGCACTCAGCTCTGTCCACGCGCAAGCCTGGCTCTCTTCATAAATCGCTGAACTGGCTCTCGACTGGCCAGAAGAAAAGGAACTGACATGACAAATGAAGTAGCTAGAACGACTGAAACGTTCCAGGACAAATACAAACAGCCACATGTGCTTCACATCTGTCTGTGTGCGTGTCCTGAGCACAGTTGCAGATTCGGCGCTGGCTGTCAGCGTTGCTAGATAAGGTTAAAGCACTCTATTTATCTTATTCAGGGTTGAGAGGAGATAATTAGTCAGTAAACAGCTTTTTATCACCATTTATCAGCTGCTGTCTAACTAACAGACTGTATTCATTTCTGTGTGTGGTAACTAG
>JAMWET010006285.1:70000-82500 GCA_024036415.1 Prochilodus magdalenae
TTACATAATTACATGCTTGCGTCGTTATTATACTGTACTGAACTTCTCACAAACACAAATGTGGTGCAGAATGAAGGTTTGGATCTTCCACAGAATTTCTCTGCTTGTTTCATTGAGCTAAGAAGTAGTCCTATGACTGTACTGTTAACTGAAACTACGATGATGGCTCAAAACGTATTATTGACCATTATAGATATTTCCGTTGTTGTATCTGATGATATACACTCACGATCAAATAAATAGCTGCACCCAGAAGGAGGTGTGGGATTGCAGTGCTGTTGGGAAGGAAGATAAAGGCTACCAGGAACAATAACTGATGATACATTTAGACTGATATGGGGAATATTTACTGAGCTACACATACAGAAGTCTGTCTCCCAGTGTGGCACCAAGTCACCATGTGTGCTAACGCATTGTCACTGCTGTCAAAGCAAAACCTTGTATTTCCAAATCATTATTTTTACAGAAGACAAAAACAACATTAGATGTTAATTAATTATTATAAAAACGAAAAAAAAAAGAGATGTGAGGGTTTATATCTTCATTTATATCTCTATATACAGATATATTAAATATCTGAGATTACAGCATACAACTGTATGTACAGTACCAGTCAAAAGACACGTTTAGACAGAGCCTCTCATAGAAGGTTTGCTCTATGTGTATCTGAACACGTTACTGTAGAATAAAAGTGAAGACACCAAACTATGAAATAGCACCCATGGAATTATACAGTCCACCTTAAACACCTTCAGAATGGAGCTGTACAGGCGGATGAACCAGCTGTGTTAACCTGCAGTGGAGGCTTATATAGAACAGGGTTTGTTACTAAGCAGGTTCTGAGTGATTCTATTGGTCTGTCTGTCATGAATATTCACTAATCTGAAAAAGGAACTAGAGCTTTTAAATTGAGCTTTACAAGAGTATATATATATCAGTTGGAGCTGTTAGGTGTAGGCCTGTAGAGTCTTTAAGACCCCCAGCTACATACGTTTAGTTGTCTGTGTGTCTAAATTTATGACTGGTAGTGTACATATTTAAAAATATCCGTTTCCACACCAGTCCATCCAAATATTTATTGTGTTCATATAAAACACGCTTTTGTTGTAAACGCCAGTATCTGCTACAGCGAAGGCTTGGTAGATGCTCCGTACAACCAGGATGTTTCCATCCAGAACGTAATCTGTATTTCTGAGGCTGGATTTCCATGTAATTAATTACAGCTTAAACGATCATGTATTAATGTTCAGTCAGGTGACGGATGCCGGATCCCAGCCGCAGCCATTAAAAGAGAAGCTGCTAAAAGGAGGGGCCCTGAAGGGAGATTCTACTATCATCAATCAATAAAGCTTAGGGCTTAATACATACCTGCATATCTCCATCCATTCACCTCCTGAGGATTAGACACGATTAGAATCAGACATTATGTCCTCATGTGTTTTATTGAAGAGCAGTGTGTCCTAGATACATCTACCAATGACTTCCTGCATATGATGGCTGAAGAAGTGACCGACTAGCGCTAGTCCACTGCTGTTAAGTTTATGGTTTAAATTAATCTGCATGGGAATAGATGGGAATAGCGCATGGTCACCTGCCATAGTTGCCATGCATTCCAAAAAGCTTCCTTTGAATTAAACCCATTGACTTAAACACGTGATGGAGGCGAATGGGCAGTTGCTTCATGGCACCGTTGTGCAGATAGAGATTAGGCTGGAGGAAGCCGGAGTTTTCCTTCAACACTGACCCTTTTTACGAGGTAAACCTGCACTAATGTGTTCTAACCAGGACGTTTCAGAGGTGTTTTTTCAACCAACCAAAGGAGTTTCACGAGAATCTCCCAGAGAGGCGGTCTTTGATCCGCCTGAGTAAAAATAGCCGTAGAATGATTTACAAAAACAGAGGACAGATTACACGAATGAGAGCTCGCATGCAAAGCGAATAACCAAGAAGCTGGGTAAATATTTGTTGTCTGAGAGGCGGCGGGAATGAGTCTTGCAGGGGTCAGCCTTTTCCAGAGAGCTCGATCTTTAGGGTGTGGGTGGATTGTGCGTATGTGTCTGATCCCAGTGTGACCACAGTTGGCGTGCTGATGAACCGAACCGCATCTGACGTCCACAGTCTGGAAGGCAGTGAGGTAAAGAGCGAGAGAGAGAGAGAGGAGAGAGTGCGAGAGAGAGATACCATAAATCCAGGGTGAAAGGACTCTCAGTGCTCCATCTTGTGTCCCGATCAAATCAAACTAATAATTCAAGCAAAAAGGGGTCACGATCTTTCCATTTCTTTCCCCTACCCCCCTTCTCAAAGAAAGGTCATCACTTCCCCCGCTGCCCCTCCATTTTCGCACTCTTTTCTCTCTGTCCTCCCCACTTCCCCCATTTCTGCTCTCTCTGCATCTGGAGAGGATCTGAAAATGCAGAAATTCAGGGAGCGTCCCCCCAAACTGTAGCCCTGCAGCACACCACACACATGCAGCAGAGCTGTGGTTTTATTTAGAGAGTTAGAAAGAGAGAGGGAATAAAATGGAATGAGATGCGTGTTGTATCATATATACATATATCCATCTCTAAAGTCTGTAGTCTATTGTGGGGACACACATGCTGGCCTCTTTTTACCACTGCAGTATAAAAGCCAATCGTGTTTGACATGTTAATGACCATGTTAATGCCAAATGCTCAGCGCCTCTTTGGGTGCCCAGGTGGACAAGACAAAAAATCCACAAAAACTGAGATTTTTCTTCGGATACCGACGATATATTACAAGTGTAATAATTACAAGGTGGTTTTACCTCAGTAATACTGTAGTGTACTTAATAGAAGTATAATAAGTAGATATATGTAAGTATATTTTAACGTACTAGGAATGTGCTTTAATCTGTAAAGCATGTCCAAATGAAGGTAAGAGGTGTCTTTAAATTGCACAGTTAAGTACAGTTAGTTCTTTTAAGGTATATATATATATATATATATATATATATATATATATATATATATATATATATATATATATATATATGTATACAGGGGTTGGACAATGAAACTGAAACACCTGTTATTTTAGTGTGGGAGGTCTCATGGCTAAATTGGACCAACCTGGTGGCCATTCTTCATTAATTGCACATTGCACCAGTAAGAGCAGAGTGTGAAGGTTCAGTTAGCAGGTAAGAGCACAGTTCTGCTCAAAATACTGCAATGCACACAGCATTATGGGTGACATACCAGAGTTCAAAAGAGGACAGATTGTTGGTGCACGTCTTGCTGGCGCATCTGTGACCAAGACAGCAAGTCTTTGTGATGTATCAAGAGCCACGGTATCCAGGGTAATGTCAGCATACCACCAAGAAGGACGAACCTCCACCAGCATCACGTAGTGACCTGGCCACTATCCTGCAAGAAGAATGGCTTAAACTCCCTCTGACCACTGTGCAGGACGCAGTATATGTCATTCCAAAGACGAAATGACGCTGTATTGGCCGCAAAAGGAGGCCCTACACCATACTAATAAATGATTGTGGTCTAAAACCAGGTGTTTCAGTTTCATTGTCCAACCCCTGTATATATTAGCACTAATCATAACATTTAGCATACAGAGTACATAGTATATGAAAATAGCACACTTGCAGTTTTATCAGTCAGAAGAGATTTTAGTTTTCCTTATTGTTTAATAGTGTATATCGGTGTTCCACTACTGTAGACAGTGATTGTGTGGCTGTGTGTGTGGCTGTGTGTGTGGTTGTGTGTCAGATCATTTGAGTGCATGGAGGTTGGTGGGGGGAATGGCTGTACAGTAATGTGTCCCAGGCCTTTTTGCTCCCACCGGCCAAAGTGATGAACAGCAGAACCCTCATCCCTCACTCCTGCATTAGAAGTCCTGATTTCACAGAAACTGTAGTAATAACTCCCCCTTGGTTTGCCTGATGATCTGAGTTGGCTGCTGTCAGGGCTGCTGAGGAAGAGGCATTCATCATCATCCTCACTCACACCAGACCATGGTGATCCATCATCATCCTCACCCACACCAGACCATGTTCACATCACAGGACTGAAATGGCCCAAATGCTATTTTCCTGTGTGAATGTGATCACGGATCTGAGTTTTGAGAGCTGAGTTTTATCAGATCTCATCTCATATTGATGCCTGTATCGACATACAGAGGTTGTAAAACTTCAGTACGTTCCTTTTCCAGTGTAAATGCCATGTAGAACTTCATCGTTCAAAGCCTGTGGGTCCGTTCCCACTGGGATACCATCATAAAGGTGAACCGTCAAGGCACAACCAGTGGACCTGAGAGGAAAGCGGAACTGCTCAGGCTTAGCCTGACTCAGCTATGGAACGAGTTGATGTGTACACATAGATATAGAACTGTACAGCTTCTCGCCACAGTGTACGGAATACTGTAAATATACAGAAATATACATGAATCTACACAAGCTCCAGGTGTCCGTACATAATCCTCGAGCCCTTTGCCATATTTGCTGAATACCTCCGGCGGGAGCGGCGTCTTTGAGCGTGACGTGTTTTGATTTAGCACCCCGACGAGGGCTCTCACCGGTCGACAAACATAATATTATGCTTTCTCGCCGGGCTGAAACGAGAGGGCCCGAATGGGGAGTGCTGGCCGGAGAGGCTACAAGGCACCTCTGTGAGGAGCAGGGGGTTGTGGGGAAGGCACAGCGAACGTGGGGCTGTGATGTCGAGCGTTGTTTAGAGAGAAAACACTTTGGTTAGTGCCGCCATCGACTGATCGTGCACTAGGGCCCGGGATGGTCAATATGACCTCACCAGCACCAGTGTACTTAAAGCCGGAGCACTCCGTTACGCTACAGGTTATTTAGCATTGCTGCTAATTGGGGTCTGGTGAAGGAAGGACGGAAGGCAAACAAGTAAAGATGGAAAAATGGAATGAAGGTGTCTCAGGAGTGGAAGTGCATCATTATTGGGTAGAGTAGGTAAATGTGTTGGACATGGAAGTCTAAACACCTCCACAAGCTTTTTTTCCTCAAATAGTGAAAGCTTCCAATTTAGCTTCCCATCCGGATATCGAAATTTTCCCTATCGGTGAATCGCTACTACGTTTCAGGAAAAGTCATTATGCTTGGGTGTTTATCCAGCTAGCATGCACATGGACCATTTCCTGTGTGCAAGAACCTAATCCAGGTTGTTGTGTTTGTGTTTTAAAGGTGAGCCAGAGCCTCTGGAGCAGCAAAAGCAGCAGCAGGTGACAGCCAGCGACGGCACCGAGCTCTTCTCCTACAAAGGCAATGATGTGGAATCCTTTGTGTCCACAAGCTCGCCATCCGGCCTTTACCAGCTAGAGATCCTCTCCACTGAGAAGGACAGCAACTTCAAAATCTATGCCACTACCACTCCTGAATCTGACCAACCTTACCCTGAGCTTCCCTACGATCCCCGCGTGGATGTGACCGCCCTGGGTCGCACTACCGTCACGCTGGCCTGGAAGCCCACACCCACAGGATCACTGATGGGCCAGCCTGTGCAGTACTGTGTTGTCATTAACAAGGAGCACAACTTCAAGAGCTTGTGTGCAGCTGAGGCCAAGATGGGAATGGACGACGTCTTCATGGCTGCCCCAAAGCCAGGCCGGGACTTCAGCCCATTCGACTTCGCCCACTTCGGCTTTGTCCCATCTGAAAATGACTTCCTCAAGGACCGCTCTCTGGCCACCAACCGGGCACTGGGCGGCAAGCTGTCTCGCTCCTTCATCCCCAAGCCCCGAATCTCGGACATCCGTAAGATTTGCATCGGCAACAAGAACATCTTTACCATTTCAGACCTGAAGCCAGATACACAGTACTACTTTGACGTGTTCGCCGTCAACACAGCCACTAACACCAGCACAGCCTACGTGGGCACATTCGCCCGTACCAAGCAGGAGGCCGAGCAGAAGACGGTGGAGCTGAAGGACGGCAAAGTGGCGGATATTTTCATCAAGAGGAAGGGTAGCAAGTTCCTGCGCTTCGCCCCTGTTTCTTCGCACCAACGGGTCACCCTCTACGTCCACGCCTGCCTGGATGCCGTGCAGTTGCAGGTGCGACGTGATGGCAAGCTCCTCCTCTCGCAGAACGTTGAGGGCGTGCGGCAATTCCAGCTGCGTGGCAAGCCCAAGGCCAAGTACCTGATCCGTCTCCGGGGTTCCCGCAAGGGTGCCTCTACACTGAAAGTTCTGGCAAGCACGCGCCAAGGCGCCAAACAGCCCTTCCCTTCCTTGCCCGAGGACACACGCATCAAAGCCTTCGACAAGCTTCGCACGTGCACTTCTGTCACGGTGGCATGGCTGGGCACGCAGGAGAGGAACAAGTACTGCGTGTACCGGCGGCAAGTTGACGAGGCCTACGGAGAAGAGCAGCGGCGCCGGGAGCAGAACCAGTGTGCCGGGCCCCAGAGCCGTCGCAAGTCGGAGAAGGTGCTCTGCAAGTACTTCCATAGCGCCAACCCGCAGAAGGCTGTCACCACAGAGACCGTCGGCGGGCTGGAGCCTGGGAAGAGCTACTTGCTGGACGTTTACGCAGTGGGCCACAGTGGCCACTCAGTCAAGTACCAGAGCAAACTGGTGAAAACAAGGAAGTACTGCTAAAATGAAATGAAATCATGAAACAAAAATGCAAAAAAATAATAAAAATAATAATAAACAACAAAAAAATAAACAAAAACACAAAACAGACTCTGCACAGAAGTAAATATATTATATATATAATGAGAGAAAAAAGAAGAAGTTTATTTAACTGGAAGTGATATTCTACTAAGTTTGTTTTTTTGCAGACTGACTACTTGGTGCACACGGTCAGCTCTGTGTGGCAGAGACTGAACTGCTTCTTAGAGAGAGATACCATCCTGTATGTTTCTCGTAACAATTCCCGTTAATGAGTCGAGGCCGCCGCCCCCTGCTGGAGAGGAGCTGGATGCTGTCGTCGGACTTACTTCCTGAGAACTGCGTTCAATTTGTCTGTCTCTGCGGCGTTCCCTCCATTGCTGACCCTTTATGCCGAGATAGCTACTGCCTCCCCTGTCTGCTCTCTCGCTCGAGTATTCATGACATGTTTATGAAAGTTCCTTAAGTTATTTTATACCTCTTAATGTTTCGTTTCGTTATTTGAACTGTTCTATTTTTGTGCGTTATCGGCTATAATTATTTCTAATATGAAAAAAAAAAAAACGAAAGAATGCTGTAAAATTCTCTGATGAAGTTGGGCAGTTGTTGAGGAGTCATTGACCCCGCCCCCGTCCTTTTTGTCTGTGTATTATCTCATTCTGTGAGTGAATCGGTCTGGGATTCTGTAAATGTGCTCTTTCTCTGTGTCTGCTCTGCCTGTCACATGTACAGAGTGCTTCTGCCAATATTCATGTACATAAAACCCTAAATATAGAGGCCAGTAATCCCCCTGGTGTGGCTCCTGGTGTTGTGTTTCTCAGCAGGGATAATCACTCGCTCATAAAGCGGCCCATGGATAAGGCTCAGCAGGCTGCATGTCCTCTAGCCCATGACCGGGACGCTGTACTTGGATTATGGTATAACATTTTGGGAAGTTTTGGAAGGTGCATGCACAAATTACATACAGGCACACAAGCACACCCGCGTCGCCAATAGGCATTTGTCCCAATGCCTCGCCAGGCTTAACGTACCCTCAATTACCAGGTGACAATATTGCCCGGACAAGCGCGGCCTTGGCGCAAGAATGAGCCCGCCCATTCAGGAAACCAGGCCACGTCTTAAACGCGAGCCAAAGAATCAAATAACCAGAGCCGTGATGCCGGCAGGATTTACTGCCAGCCTCTTTCGGCCGCCGTGCCTGCAACCAATCAGACTCTACCTCCGCAGTTCCACGCACCGAATCCAGATGTCATTGCTGACAAACTCAGGATGGCTGGAGCTGTCGAGACCAGGCTTACTGACATTCATACACAGCCTCCCCCCACAAACCGGCCTAATCCTCCAACAAGCTATGATGCTTGGTTTTGTTTTATTCGTTTGTGTAAGGAAGTCTGAGGCGAAGGGCAGAAACTCTGGATCTTGCATAACACGCAGCCTGATTCACGGTCACCCCGCGCTCACAATTAGATCCATGTGTGTAAGGAAATACGCAGGCTCAAATAGATAGTGACATACAATATGTTAGCGCAGCCATGAGATGTTATGCAGTTATTCACCACTTTCTCCCACTTCCTCTCTTTCTCTCTCTATCTATCCATCGCACATACACAAAAACATACATGCAAAGTGGTGTGTGGATATATAGGTGGGCTCTAAGATCCTTGGTGCTCGGTGTCCCACAGTGGTGCTATATACATTCATCATCAAAAGAATAGCTGCACACGGAAGGAGGTGTAGGATTGGAAGATAAAGCTGTTGGGAAGGAAGATAAAGATCACCAGGAAGGGTACATGATGATACGTTTAGACAGATATGGGGAATATTTATCGAGCTACACATACAGAAGTAATGTTTCTCTGTATGGCGTCGAGCTGCCATGTGTGTAACGTGATGGCGTCTGAAATATTTGATGCCTCTGAAAGATGACACTAAGTGGTTCAGGACATGTTGCCCGATGCCTGAGACAACCGAATTGACATATTATAGCTGTCTACATTAAAACATGAATCATATATCTATGTATTTTTTCTCTCATTACGTCATTAGTGAAAACGTAATGATGGTCGGCCCAAAAGTTCTAAAACTGTCCCGTCTTTTTATATTAACTTGCTCCGAATATAAAGAACGTTTTTGCCATCTCCTGTAAAGTTATCGGTGGTTAACAGTGGTTCGGACAGTATGTAGAAACGTACTGCGTTTATACTTATATATACCATCACTGTCCACAGAAAAACAAGAAGCTTTACAGGAGAGGCCAAAAACCTCCTTTAATTCTAATGTAAGTCAATGGAACCAGACTTTTCACCAAGTGATTTTGGGTCGTTTCTGTTGGTCCATTCGTCATGAAATTTCACAGTAAACAGCAGCTGGGTTCAAATGACGCATAAAAGTAAAAATCATATACGGACGCATGTTTTTCTTTGGACAGCGCCGATATACTTTTTAAATCTATTACTCCTTTCTGAGTGGCTTTGTTTACGTCTCACTGACTGAATTCTGTAGAAACATGGAAAAACCAAAAGTTCCAGCTTGGTTTGGTCAGTTGACTAGCTATGTAATGTTGTGCTATAGCAAAGGACAAACACCCAATATCGTGTAACACCTCCACAAATATCAATAACATCAGTGACTGGATTTGGCATGTACCGGACAAGTTTCTGGATGTAGGCCACATCAGTGTTCATCAAAGAATGGGTCAGTTGGGCCAGATTTGGTGGCTGTCTTCCCTGGCATTTTACTGGTTGTTCCAGGTAGGATTCCAGTCTACCAGTCCAGATGCGAATGCTCCTCAGTGTTAATCATGCCCATCAGTCACATTTGCGGCCCTGTGAATGGGAGAACTGTTGATATACAGGGATAGGGATGTTATGTTTCTCGGGAAGATGATATACAAAAGGCGAAACTTGGTTGTCCAGCAGTTCAGTTCAGTGTTCGAATTCACCATCACCTCAACCAAAGGGCCTCTTTACACACAACCAAAACACGCCCAGCACATCACAGAGGGGACTCAGACGTAGTCTGGATGGCTTAGCTTTACAAATTAACCAGAACATAAAGAGTTAATGTTATAAAGGATGTTATAAAGAAGATATACAGTTTCTAACCTCATACCGGTGTATTAATGCCATCTAGCATGTGGTGTAGTCCTGAGAAAGGCATGTTTCAGGATTGTAAAAGTATTTAGTCATATAGTTTTGAACATACATATATATATATATATATGTATATAGTATATTTATTACAAGAGTGTTGTTACCAGTTTTACCAGTAGTCTACTTATCTGCACACTGAAAAACTTTACTGTAAAGTTTACTGTAAATTCCTGGCAGTAAAGTTGTTGGAGTTCTTTGAGATATACACTGTGGCTGCCAGCTGTTACTGTAAACCAATGCACAGTTCTAAATGCCCAATATTTCACCCTATAATCATTTAAAATGACAAATAAATACAGTCATTTTACTGTAAATTTTACAGAGCTGATGCCGTCACCATAGAACACAGTAGAACTTCACACCTTGGATCACATTGGAACAGTGAGTATCAGAAGACAGCAGAACTAGGAAAGCTGACCAATGCTGCATTCACATGTTTATGTAAGATGGGGAACGGCATGCTGATATTTACGGACCACTGTTTTCAGATCAGTAATGACTCTTGGCCGATAATTCTGATTTCTCTATCTCTACATTCTACTACTGTTTATTCAGGACGTTTCTAACCATCTACGTAATGAAATGACTGCTGGGTGAAGTTCCAAACCAGCTTAAGAGAATCTGCAGAAATTCTCCAGTAATAATCAAGAGAAACTCAAATCAGAACATTCGGAACTTCTGTCTAGTTTGAACGCAGTAAAAATAATTTAGACAGATCAATAAAACACAGCATCTAGTGCTCAGGCATGTATTTATGGTAATTCTGTAACCTGTAAATACTGTGCACTCAAACCAAAGTCTACTATGCTGAGTTTCCCAGAATCCCATCTGCTAGTCAAACCAAGCTGACAAGCACACCTGTGCTAGATTAGCCTCCATGCTATTCCTGACTGATGTGAAAGAGCTCTGCAAATGGCTTGGGGTTGGTTTGGGAATGCTGATCACGGCCTTGTAAGGAAGCAGGCTAATAAAAATAAGTCCCCTCTATTTGAATATTATGTGGCCATGACTTGGAAATGGGGTCCTCATGTATTCATGACTTGGGATGGGAATGGGATATTTAAGTCATGGCTTCATTTGTATGGGAATGAGAGTTAGTTCAAGACCAGGACTTTGTAAGGTAAAGCAATGAGACTTAGAAAGCATGGGAACGAGGTAGTTAAGTCATAGCCAGAACTTGGAAAGATGTGGGAATGAGATTAGGTTAAGGCATTATCAGGAGTGTGGAAATGAGTTAAGTAAGTTGTGGTCGAATTGTGGTCAAAGAACAAGATGTATAAGTCATAGCCATAATTTTCTAAAACATGGGAACAAGTTAAGCCATAACCATGACTGTAGGATGTGGGAATAAGATAGTCATTGCCATGATATCGTAAGACATTGGAATAAAATAGAAAAGTTGTAGTCATGGCTTAGAAAACCATGGGAACGAGGTAGTTCAGTCATAGCCAGATATGGGTATATGATATTTAAGCCATAGCCATGACTTTGTAAAATGTGGGAATAAGATAGTCATTGCCATGATATCGTAAGACATTGGAATAAAATAGAAAAGTTGTAGTCATGGCTTAGAAAACCATGGGAACGAGGTAGTTCAGTCATAGCCAGATATGGGTATATGATATTTAAGCCATAGCCATGACTTTGTAAAATGTGGGAATGAGATAGTTAAGCCATAGTCATAATTTTGTGAAATGTGGGAATGAGATAGTTGAGTCATTGCCATGACTTTTCAAAATGTGGAAATGGAATAGTTAAATCATTTCTTCAGCTCCAACAGGCATGGGAACAGGGTGGTTAAGTCATAGCTGGAACTTTTCAGGACATGGAAATAAGATGTAAGATGTGGGAATGAGATAGTTAAGTCATTGCCTTAATTGTGTGAGATGTGGGAATGAGATAGTTAAGTCATTGCTTTAATTGTGTAAGATGTGGGAATGAGATAGTTAAGTGATTGCTTTAATTGTGTGAGATGTGGGAATGAGATAGTTCAGTCATTGCCTTAATTGTGTGAGATGTGGGAATGAGATAGTTCAGTCATTGCCTTAATTGTGTAAGATGTGGGAATGAGATAGTTAAGTGATTGCTTTAATTGTGTGAGATGTGGGAATGAGATAGTTCAGTCATTGCCTTAATTGTGTGAGATGTGGGAATGAGATAGTTAAGTCATTGCCTTAATTGTGTGAGATGTGGGAATGAGATAGTTAAGTCATTGCTTTAATTGTGTAAGATGTGGGAATGAGATAGTTCAGTCATTGCCTTAATTGTGTAAGATGTGGGAATGAGATAGTCAAGTCATTGCCTTAATTGTGTAAGATGTGGGAATGAGATAGTTAAGTCATTGCTTTAATTGTGTAAGATGTGGGAATGAGATAGTTAAGTCATTGCTTTAATTGTGTAAGATGTGGGAATGAGATAGTTAAGTATTGGCTTTAATTGTGTAAGATGTGGGAATGAGATAGTTCAGTCATTGCCTTAATATTGTGTGAGAAGTGGGAATGAGATAGTTAAGTCATTGCTTTAATTGTGTGAGATGTAACTGTGAGATGTGGGAATGAGATAGTCGAGTCATTGCCTTAATTGTGCAAGATGTGGGAATGAGATAGTTCAGTCATGGCATTGATTGTGTAAGATGTGGGAATGAGATAGTTAAGTCATTGCTTTAATTGTGTGAGATGTGGGAATGAGATAGTTCAGTCATTGCCTTAATTGTGTGAGATGTGGGAATGAGATAGTTCAGTC
>JAMWET010006285.1:92500-221218 GCA_024036415.1 Prochilodus magdalenae
CCAAGCCGAGCTAACAGGGCCACAAGACCCCGGCCTCCGCCAATCGGGGCCCGGCCGGATCTGGAGAAGTGGCCGGTCAGGAAGTGGCTGGGATAAACATGGGCGGCAAAGGGAGTAAACAAATTCGTCACTGCACTGACAGTGCACTGATTAGAGGAGAGCGGGGGATTCGCGGATGGTGTGTGTTCAATACCGCCATCTGATGTAAGCAAGCACGTCCTCGAATCACACATAGCACTTTCTGGGTGCTGATTACACAAAAGGCTCTCATGCAAAGTAACATGTAAGTAAACCAAAGCAACGACATTATGGGTAACGGTCCAGGCCTTAAAAGCCCACTCGGATGTGTGTGTTTACATGTGCGTTGGAGAGTGCCTGCATGTGCGTGTGTTTGTGTGGAGGCCTTCATCTTTTTCTCTCACATGAGTTCATTTGGACAGCTGGTTGTCCACATGCTTTCTGATCTCTGGATAGCGTATCCATTCCCAATCCCCCCTCCACCACCACCGCCGCCGCCACATGGCCCCTGGCAATAACCTGACTCCAATTATTCCTGGTTTGCTAGGCCTTTAGGTAGCTCCAGCAGGACTGAGCTCAGGGATGGAGGCTGCCAGTAATTCACCCAGTGTTCACTTCTCACAAGTGCGTAACCATAAGGTGGCATGGTTCTTATTTTTACTAGGGTGTGGCCACAAATTAATATACTGAGGCTGGTAATTACTAACGCCCCATATTAAAGGCACAAATAAAAAAAAATCATAAGGCAATATTTACTCAACTAAGACCCCAAATTAATATACTGAGACCACTGATTACTGTACTAAGACCCCTAATCAATATACCAAGATCATTATTTAATCTATTGAGGCCAAAATTAAAATATTGAGGGCACTAATAACTATAATAGGACCCCAAATTAATATATTGAAGTCACAAATAAATATACTAAGGTCACAAATTAAAATATTGAGGGCACCAATTTCTATACTAGGACCACAAATTAATATACTAAGACCCCAAATCAATATACAGAGACCATTATTTAATGTATTGAGGCCAAAATTAATATTAATTAATATGAGACCACTAATTACTATACTTGGACCTTAATTAATACATTAAGTCCCCTTCTCAATATATTGAGACCACAAATTAACACATTGAGACCACTGATTACTATACTAAGACCCCAAATTAATATATTGAGGTCACAAATTAAAATATTGAGGGCACTAATTACTATACTAGGACCCCAAATTACCATACTGAGGCCACTAACTAATATATTGAGACCACAAATTAAAATACTGAGACCACTAATTACTATACTCAGACCCAAAATTAATATACTGATACCACTGATTACTGTACTAAGACCCCTAATCAATAAACCAAGATCATTATTTAATCTATTGAGGCCAAAATTAAAATACTGAGGGCACTAATAACTATACTAAGACCCCAAATTAATATATTGAGGTCACAAATAAATATACTAAGGTCACAAATTAAAATATTGAGGGCACCAATTACTATACTAGGACCACAAATTAATATACCGAGTCCACTTCCTAATATACTGAGATCACAAATTAATATACTGAGACCACTAATTAATATACTAGGACCCCAAATTAATATACTGAGGCCATTACCTGATATACTGAGGCCAAAATTAAAATACTGAGACCACTAATTACTATACTACGACCTCAAATTCATATACTGAGACCACATGTTACTGTATAAAGACCCCGAAATAATATATTGACATCACAAATGAAAATACTGAGGCCACAGATTACTATCTGAAAGCCACAGGTTGTTATATCAAGGCCACTAATGACTATATTGAGGCTACGGGTTATGAGAAATTCAGCTTGTGCCTCCAGTACAGTAATAGTGTATAGAGACCTTGTGATAGTATTTTGCGGCCTCGATAACCCGACTCCAATTATTCCTGGTTTGTTGGGTTACTATAGGTAGCTCTGGTAGTGTCGAGCTCACTGATGGAGGCTGCCAGTAATACACCCGGTGTATAGGTTCTGTACAGTGCGGTAGAAGGACATTCAGAGGTTTTGGTGTCAGAAGTGGGATCACCTCCTGACACTGATTTAAATAGTGACCTTTAACCCACACACAATAGCCTAACGAAGCTTGAAGATAAAGGCATTGACGTATCAAATTTCGGACGTTCGTCTGAAGCGGGCTGCACAGAAGGTCTACAGACAGGAGGCTGTTTGGTCTGTGTGGACATCTTTGGTCTGTTTTGAGTTTATATTCCGAATGGCCGCCAGAGCTTGTTTGGAAAAGGTATTTTATCCGGACCAGACAAATCACACCAGGGTCTGCTTTAATCAAACCCAACCTGCCGAGTCTAAACACGGCCGTATTTAGTCTGAGAAACTGGACTGAACCAACACATTAATACAGGAGTTGTATCAGGGTGTGTTTATGTATGTGGCCCACGGCCTTCATCTGGACCGGAGCAGTTTCTAAATTTAGCTCTTGTTTGCTTAGCAGTCACATTTGCATATTTGGCACTGAAGCAATTGATGTAAACAGAGGTCATATGAAGTGAAAGCATCTGATGGGGCAGATTTCATCACATACACTTGGCCACAGTAACTGGGACAATGTCTACCATTCCTGGTTCGCTAGGCCTTCAGGTAGATCTAGTAGTGCTGAGCTCACTGATGGAAGCTGCCAGCTCCCGTGTGGAACTCCTCCTTTTTCTTCTCCTCCTTCTTCTTTTACTTCTTCTTCTTCTCCTTCTTCTTCCTCTCCTTCTTCTCCTTCTCGTTCTTCTCTTTCATCTTTTCCTCCTTCTTCTTCTCCTCCTTCTTCTTTGTCTTCTTCGTCTCCTCCTTCATCTTCTTCTCCTTCTTCTTCCTCTCCTTCTTCTACTTCTCCTCTTCTTCTTTTCCTTCCTCTTCTCTATCTTCTTCTTCTTCTCTATCTCCTTCTCCTTCATCTTCTCCTCCTTCTTCTTCTCCTCCTTCTTCTCCTTCTCCTCCTTCTTTTTCTTTTTCTTCTTCTTTTTCTTCTTCTTCTTCTCCTCTTTCTTCTTCTTCTTCTCCTCCTTCTTTTTCTTCTTCTTCTCCTTCTTTTTCTTCTTCTTCTTCTTCTCCTTCTCCTTCTTCTCCTTCTTTTTCTCCTCTCCTTCTTCTTCTTCTTCTTCATCCCCTTTTTCTTTGTCTTCTTCTTCCTCCTCTTTTTCTCCCTCTCCTTCTTCTTCTCCTTTTTTTCTTTGTCTTCTTTTTCTTCTCCTCCTTCTTCTTCTTCTCCTTCTCCTTTTTCTTCTTCTTTTTCTTTCTTCTTCTCCTTCTTCTTCATCCCCTTCTTCTTTGTCTTTTTCTTCTTCCTCTTCTTCTTCTCCTGCTCCTTTTTCTTCTTCTTCTTCCTCTTCTTCTCCTCCTTCTTCTTCTCCTCCTTCTTCTACCTCTCCTTCTCCTTTTTTTTCTTCTTCTTCTTCTCCTTCTTCTTCATCTCCTTTTTCTTTGTCCTCTTCTTCTTCCTCATCTTCTTTTTCGTTTTCTTCTTCTTCTTTTTCTATTTCTCCTTCTTCTTCTTCTTTTTTTTCTTCCGCCAACTAGTCCTGCAGTTTCTGTGATATTGACGCTGTTCCAACTGTAAAATGTTCGGTCTGATCAGGAATGGTTTACTTGTATACATCTTTTTGGTCCGACTTACGGTTTCCGGAAAAACTCTCAGGGCCGACTCCCAAGCATGAATTCAATGTGGGTTCAATCCATAATTCTCTGTTTTTTTTTCCCCCTCATTTCTCCCTTAGAGTCCCATTCATTCATCACAACCACAGTCTAACAAGAGCCTAACAGGAAGTGGGAACCATTTAAACTAGCAACCATTCTGAGTTTCCTTCTGGAAAGAACCTTCCCATTTGGTAAAATGGAAACACCATACCATATAGGAGCACTCTGTAGTTCTACAGTTACAGACTGTAGTCCATCTGATTCTCTGTCAGAAATGGGATCTTGGTATTGGTCCAAATCTGTGACCATATATACACGAAATAGCCTGACTAAGCTCTATGGGTGTATCCACTGGACCAAATCTCGAAATGATGCACAATAACCAGGATAATGTCCACCAAACTTTCTGAACCATGCTGCACATTGGTCCTGGGTTCTTCTGTAGTAAAACAAAGTACAATCACTGTAACCCACAACCTTAAGTGGCTTAGTGTTTTTGCAAATCATTGAAAAGTTGCGTTTGCAATGACATTGCAAAAAACTGAGTGGTGAAAAGTCTGTTGACCAAAACTGGACCGAATTTCACCATTGAAATAAATAAAGTCTGTCTGTCTATCACTAAAGTGATTGACTGAATCATTTCGGCCTAGGCCTGTGACCTGTGTCTTGCCTGGATATAAAGAAAAATATCTTTTAAATCTATTAAAAATGTGCAACTTCTGCAAAAATTGCAAAATTTGAATTTACATGTGTTTACATGTGTGTGTGTGTATGTGTGTGTGTGTGTATGGAACGCCAAAGTAGCATGGTAATTATTTTTTACTAGGATGAGGCCACAAACTAATATAATGAGGCCACCAATTAAAATATTGAGACCACAAAATAAAATATTGAGGCCATAAATTAAAATATTGAGGCCACATATTACTATTCTAAGACCCCAAATTAATATAATGAGGCCACTAATTAATATATTGATGCCACTAATTAAAAATTCCTGTACTGAGACCACACATTAATAAACTGAGGCCATTAATTACTAAATTAAGCCCACCAAGTAATATACTGAGACCATTACTTAATATGTTGAGGCCACAAATTAAAATACTCCGGCCACTAATTACTATACTGAGACCAATAATTACTTTATTGAGGCCACAATCTCATATACTGAGGCCACAGATTGATATATGGAGGCCACTAATTACTATATCGAGGCCACGAGTTATGGGAAGCTTAACCTGTGCCCCCAATATGCTAACATAGTGACCTTAAGATAATATTTTTGCGCCTCATCACGATCATTGGGAATCATTTGTGGCCGCGTCACCTTAGGAGATCCTTACGAAGTACTGTGGAATGAAATCACAAGTGTGACAGATAAACACGTAGATGAGTGAAAGAGAATTTCAGCCTCCTGATGCCAGCAGCTGTCATGGCCTCATCGGTGCATCTTCAGTCCCGCCTCACTAAGGAATGCGTAGCCCCTGGTTACAAACTTCCCACCAATCACAGCGGCCTGCGCGCAAACTTCCCACCAATCACAGTGCGCCGAGCACGAACTTCCCACCAATCACAGCGCTTTCCTCTCACAACTGGAGCAACATGGAAGCTCGAGCTGCGTCGGGGCTCTGAGGGACGGTTAGCAGAAAGCTCGCTTCGTTTGTACGGGAGAAACCGTGAGCCTCCCGCGTCCCCTCCGCTCCTTCTACCCCTCTCTGTTCCCGCCAGGTGCTCGTCCGAAAGTAATGACCATGCTGGGCATGTACGTGCCAGACAGGTTCGCTCTGAAGTCCTCCAAAGTTCAAGACGGAGTCGGGCTTTACACTGCGAGGCGAGTGAAGAAGGTTTGTTCATTTTAGACAGCGATGAAAAACAACAACAACGACCACCGTCGCGGTGTTAAACGGCTGAGACCACCAGAAACGTTTAGTCGGACCTTTTGTTTGTGTCATGTCGGCTTTTACTCGGCCGTCGTGCCGGCTTGCTGCATTTTCTCTGTGACCGGTGACGTGAAGTGCCACGTAGTTATATGGTTAGCGGATGGTAGCTGACCCTGACCGAGACTCCTTCCCTTCACGCTGGCTAACCGAGCTAAAGGTGGCCTCCATGTCTCTGACACTTGTGTGCCCTTTCCCCCCTTACAGCATACTCATTACCGAAGAAGTCCAGTGACCAAAACACTAACCTAGCTAGGTGTTCACCCTGAGCTGAAGGTGGCTCGCTAGGTCCAATTTTCCGTTCCACCTTAAATGGGACAGCGCTTCCATGCTGGCGCGCGCGGTGCTAGTGCCGCATTTAAGGTGGAGCGGAAAGTATGAACAAGGAGCCAAGCTGTTCAGCTGAGAGTTGGACAAGTAGCAGCAGAGATGATGAGACCAGCAGACGGTTTTCCACTGACACACTTTGCATCTCTCAGCATGTCCTCGTTTTGTGTCTGAAGCTCCACAAGCACTTGAACCCCTGACAAAAGTACACCTCGGGACTAGCCCCAGGCTCTGAAACCGTGCCTCTCTTGTGTTCCAGGGAGAGAAGTTTGGTCCCTTTGCCGGGGAGAAGAGAATGCCCAGTGATTTGGATGAGAGCATGGACCCAAGGCTGATGTGGGAGGTGGGTGGACTCGAAACGCCGTCCCATCACAGGCTCGTCACAGAGACTGTGGTGTGGAGCACTTGAGGAAGGCCACTTAGTGGAGATTCACTTTCTGGTTATTGTTTATAGTGCATGTCATTGATGTAGCAGGGCGACTACTCGCCTACACATCAACAGCTTTTCTGTGGAGGAGGGAATGTATTCACCCTGTTCGACTGATGTATTAGTATTGGCAGCGATACCAGCACTTTAACAAAATATCTGTATTGGTGATGGAGATACATTTACGGCATTTAGCATACGTTTTTATCAAGAGCGACTTACAGACATGTTTGGGGTTCCGCTGGATGAGGTTTCCTAGCTACATTTACATTTACAGCATTTAGCTGACACTCTTATCCAGAGCGACTTACAAGGATAATCATATTACAGGTAGGCCAATGTAGTGTTAGGAGTCTTGCCCAAGGACTCTTATTGGTGTAGCACAGCATAGTCACCCAGACCGGGATTCGAACCCCAGCCTCCCACATGGTGTTATCCACTGAGCTACACCAACCACCACTTCTTGTAGCTAGTACAAGAAGGTTAGGGTCTAAAACCCACCATGAACTCATACACTCAGACTTGAGGGTGTGAGATACTGATACCTATGACTGACACCAGGAAGTAATTTTGGATGCAAAAGTCAATTCCATGCAGTCAGGCTGAGTATGTGTTCCTAGGACCCCAGAACACCAAAATAAGCATATATGTAGTTGTATAAATATCAGGACTTCTAGGTCTATCTAGCTAAGGGTAGATAGAGAGGTAGAACTGGTATCTTAATACTCAGGAATCAGGTACTGATATTATCTTATATTAAGTAGATAGATAGATAGATAGATAGATAGATAGATAGATAGATAGATAGATACTTTATTGATCCCAGAGGGAAATTCAAGGCATCCAGTAGCAGATATACAAACTATACAGAAGTAAGCAGATAGACAGAAGCATAAGATAGAGTTGTACAGATAGAGACAGAGATACAATATAAAGTATGAAAGTATAAAAATAGAGTCCTTAGTGTCCGTGTAAAGTATAAAGTATAAATGGAGGTAGTGGTAAACCATTTGCTGAGAAAATTAAGAAGATGGCTGTTGTCAGCCATACAGACAGTACAGACAGTGCAAGTACCAGGAGTTAAAACTGGGCTAGACAGCGTCAAGGAAGCCGTCAGCTTTCTGTTTATGCAGTTATGTCTTTTCAGATGTTATTACAACGTAAACAGCACTGCTAACCTGAAAGATCCTTCCTCCTTTTAACTCCTGCAGAACTAATATCAGCACATTCATCTATAGAGGTTGGCAATTTGGCAAAAATATAAGATCACAATACTTAAACACATTTACACCTTACACAATATGGCACATTTGTGCCACATTATTATTTTTTTTTCAGACTTCAGATGTGTTAGAACAGACTAAAAACCCCAATAGTGCTACATTTTAAAGGGGACGGTTTATCTCATTTTCAGTGTTCATTATTTAGTTTTTGGAGATTAGCTTTACATCCTTCAGTTTTCCCCTAATGCAATATGTTTCTCATACTGCACATCTGTGTTCACCCTCTGTCTTAAAACGCTCAGTTATAGCTCCTGATGAGCCCTGTGTTCTCTGATTGTTCGGCTTGCCCACTAGATTCTGATTGGCCAACCACCAGAGTGGCATCCTACTACAGGTTCCCCCTCCACATTGCTATGACTGTTGGTTCTGCTTTATGAGTTTAAGCCGTGGTACGATCCTGAAAGTGCGGTTGAAGAAGTTGGACATTAGACAGTGGTACGCTTAGCTCTCTGTGTGTGGTGTGAAGGTGTACCGTCTTGCTGTTAGATGGGCAATAAGGACCGTGTTACGAGATGACATCACCTTATAACAGACCAAAGGGCTGGAGTTCTTATGAGGTCTTTCAGGCAGCCAAGAGAGCTGGTTTCTGTGGAAGAGAGTTTGTTCCTCTGACTTGTACATTGGGCTTTATAACCCTGTTTACATGCTCAAAATTTTACAACACACTACAGGAATGGGAGAAACTGGAAAAGCATAATGAGCTCCTTTCAGAAATACTATCAAAAGTACAGTGGTTTTATTTAGTACTTGACATGCTGTGCTGCTTTAAATCCAGTTAAACAGGACTATTTTCCTCTCTTTATGATGAATAATGCAGGTAATCAGTACTCAACAAATACTGGACACATGCACTGTATGTTCAGAAAAGCTCATTGTATTGCATGGTGACATAATTTATCATGATAATGATGCATAGTTGCTTCTATACAGACTGTGTGGGCTGTGCAATACATTGTTTTCCCCAGGATACAAATAACCATGCAGATATTGAACTGACCAGTAGCTGCACATGTATCAGCCTTTTAAATATCGTCTCCACTTGTTGATTCGTATCCCTAACCATACATTAGGTCTTCACAGTGTATCGTTTCTGACTTTGCGGCTTTCAGAGCTCATGTTCCAGAAGTCGGCAAGACGCAAGTGATCCTCTAACTAGTGTAGGTTTACTGGGTGCTGGGAGAATCCTGGTCAAGCTGAGGTGTTCCTTAAACGTTAGGGCGAATCATGATTCAGCTAACCCGCGTCACAGTATAACTGTGTATCCATATTACGCAGCTCTGTCCAGAATAGTGATCCTGCCTTTGGTCCTTCTCTCTCCTTCACTGAGATATAACTAGCCCTGTTTGGGAGTAGATAATCTTGGATTAGATAATCCACTTGTACCAGCACAGCACACACTACCATGCCAGTTTCACTGCTGGGCTAAGAATAATCCACCACCCAACTAATATCTTTAGTCAGTGACGATCCAACGTTGGTCCCTTTGCAGTGATGGACAGGACACAGGTTGGCTATTACCTTGTGCAGCCACAGATGAGCTGCAGTCTGTAACTGTAAACCTACAAAGTGAACCTGTGTGCTAGGTGTTTCTGATAAAGTGGCCAATGAGAGTAAATCTTTTTTTAATGTACTACTTCTGAACACTACTATCCCCAATCCACCCCAGAATGAACTGCCTAGAACAGCATAGTTAAAACAGATAGTGGAAACTGGTCTGGCTCTCCTGAACTGTAGCCAGCACGATGCTGGTGTGCAGAGACGCTTGACTGGGTTTTTCTGGGCGATGGGTAATCAGAGCAGGCATGTAGACACGGTTCTTTAAGCCATGTCTGTTGGCCTCCATCGTTCCTGTAATAACGGCTCTGCTTGCCAAGCATCGCCACGGGCACATAGCACACAACCCCTCTGCCCTGGGCACGCTGTCTCTAAGATGCCATCCGATATTTGCCCTGCGAGATTCGGGTTTTATTTTCAGCTACGTGACGTTTTAATTAGAGTCTAGATGGTACCGGGCTTAGCCACATTACTCGGTGATTTATACATCTGCCTATCTGAATGACACTCTGATGCTCCGCATGCAGTAGGTTTAAATCTTAAATTACAGTGCTGTGTATGATTACTCTGATATATAGACATGGCATGTAATCTTTTACCGTACGGTACTTTCATGTGCTGGATGGTTTCGCTGCAGCTGTGCAATTAAGAAAGACCGTCATTTCATAGTTTGTGAGAGCGAGGCATCATTAGCCGTCATTTCAGCCCGTTAAAGCGGGGATGGTCGTGCAAAATAATAATTTGTATCCAAAAACAGAAGCTGGAGGAGCATTTCTCAGCTTGTCAGAAGCAGCTGCTGAATGATATGTTAGGTATTGTTAAATCTCTTGGCCTTGCTGTGTGCTACTGCTCATGAGTTGCTATGGATGCAGTGATAACTATGGATGAAGTGAAGGCTGGTCTATTGCAAGGTTGGGGTCCAAGAAAGCTTTGAGTTGTTTCAGGGGTGCACCTGGACGGCCAGTGTCCGGGCACAGTTTAGCGCAGGTCGTGCTCAGACACTTGCACTAACTCTTCAATTAGCCGAGTGTAATCTGGTGTGCTTAAGCAGGTAAACTGTGCTGGACAACACTCCTTGGAGGCTACTGAAAAGTCTGGAGGGAGGCTGAGAAATAAGTATGGTTGGTATAGATACAGTTCATATGGTTACAGCATCTGTTGCTAGTATGTGGTATTAGGGTTGTACTGCACACAAGCTCTCTGAGTAAGTGATGAGATCCATAGATTGAGAAGAGGTGCTACAGTGCAGTGAGTGTCTCGTTCCATGTGTGGTAAATGGCTCCAGAGCAGATGTCAATGATTGGCTGAAAGGAGCGATTGTGTTTGGGCGTGCCAAAGACCATAGTGTGAAGGAAGTAGCTGAATCTGCAGGTGTATGGAAGCGTATGGTCATACGGGTCTACCAGCAGTGGCTAAAATCCCAGTCTACAGGGAATTCTCCTCGGAATTGTGCCAGGGAGGGCATCCACCAAATCTGACTAATTCTTTGATGAATGAGAGGCTGAACATTGATGTGGCTGAATCCAGAAACTTGTCCAGTACATACCCAATCCAGCTTTTATTTGTGCTCCTGGAGATATTATGCGCCATTAGGTACGTTTCGGTCTCAGGTGAGATTAATACTGGAGTACTCCATTGCTGATAAAACAGAAAGTAACTCTATGCAAAGCAGCTTCACCAATCACCGCCTTTTTAAAGATGTGCTGTGAGATTATTGACCAATCACAACTCCACATGATTGCAATGAAGGTTCCATGTAATCAGACTTTGACCCATGCACCAACCAGTCTTAGGAAGAACTGTGTCCTTGAACCCTATCATGCAAGTTCATCAGTGATTTTGGGTTTCTTTTTATCAATTTGTTCTTGGGTAAGAGCAGAATCTACACCCCCTCTAAGGTGCACTAAGGTGTGAGCAGTCTTTCATGAGTCTGATGTTCACTGTTTCCTGGGAACTTTCTCAAGAACAAACTTAAGAAAAAACTTAGGATGTTATTGGTAAATGAGGCCCGCTCATTCTGTCCATATGGTGCAGCCCGGTATGGGACACCCATCATGGAAGACTGTTTTCTAGATGATGTTAATGAAACGCCGGACAACTTGCAAATTTGGGATACCTTTGCATTAGGTGTGGGTAAAAAATGTAATAGTAATTTAGGGGTGTTGGTGTGCAATTTAGCTTCTCTCTAAAGCTATACATTCTCGTTCTGAGTATACGATGACCAACAAGCTCAAACCCCATGAATTGGCTAAATGAGAGTGAGAGACAGATACAATCTATCTGTATATATTTAGTGGAAAAATATCTCTCACTGTCATTTAGCTAATTCATAGGGTTTAGGATCCGCAAATGAACTCTTCACAAGCTCAGAAGTTTTTCTTGTGAAGTGAAATATGATGTGTCTAGACTAGTAACGGAGGTGAGAGCAGATATTTGTCTTGCAGGTGTGCAGTGTGTTATCTAAACAGAGAGAGCGATAAATAAAAAGGAAAGAACTGAAAAAAATTAATGGACGAATATCAAAGGTGCTGTAACGAGTGAGGTTTGTACGATTGAGTAAAAGTGGATATCCATTTAATAAGCCTTTACTGTGGTATAACTGTGGACACACAACCTCACACAAAGCCACTGAAAGTCTTCATGAAGGTGATGAAGAGAGATTTGTGTTGTGTCTAAAAGCTAAGAGCTTTTAAATTCAGTGAAGAGCCTACTCTCCATGTCGCCCTCTTTGTGGTGTCTGGATTTAATATAGTACAGTTATTATAACATGCTGTGTCTAGTGGCAGCTGTGTTTAGTGTACAGTGGCCTGTAGCCTCATACCATCCTAGCATTTTCTGTTTTTGGGTAAATGAATTTTTTGGCACATTCTTTGTGCGGACAGTTTTGCCTCCGAAGACTTGCATCCTTTTTGCTGCTGTTGCAAGTTAACGCTGAGTGTACAGTTTCACCCCCGCTTTGAGAATCTGTCCTGCTCTCGCATAGCTGCAGCTTTCTAAAACAGTCCTTTAGACTAAATATACGTCGTAATGTGTATTTTGATATTTTGGTCACATGAAATTTATTAACTCTTTGTAACATGGTTTATAATGGCTGTTGGTAATATGAGATCTTTCTCACAGTGGAGTTATTCATACACCTACTGAAAATTAAACATCTAGACCCGTTAACATGTGGTTCATCTTTAAAGGATCCATATCCTGGACATTCTTTCATCTTTCTTTTTTTCCTTTCTTTCTTTTTTTTTTTTTGAGGGAGGAATTTCATGTAAACATAAACGACATGCCATTCACTCCCCAGCTCATACAGTCCATATGTGGGAACAAAGCTGTAAAAACATGAACACATTTACATACAACCATTTAGAGGTGTTTTTATTGGAGACAGTCTGTAGAAGAGTTATTAGAGTTGACACGAGGTGAAGAATCTAAGACACCCTAAAAGAGTCCCAGAGGACAACAATAGGAAATATAGCTGCAAGTGGCAATTCAGGGGTCCAAGCATATTTCCAAGTGTGTCCAACATAAGATCGAAGTAGTGTAGTTTAATGATTTGGGGCACCACTTCAGATGCTACAGTGAAATTACTTTAGTGTGGGGGTAATGCGACAGATGTTGGACGGATCTGTTTTTTGGAGTTTATGTTGAAAATGATTGATTTGTAATGGACTGGAACCATGGACCATGATTATCTGCCTTCTGCCAAATAAGCAATGGGATGGGCTTCAACATCCCCAAACGACCCAAAAGGTTAAGTGGCTTAAAAGATGAATAAATGAATTAATGAACGTTTGATAATGTGATCAGTCAGATTACCTACAGTAACTACAGTTACCTACAGTACAGTTTAGCAAAACACATACACAGATAAACTTAAAGACTTGACTATTTTGACAAAGTTTACATTTCCTTAATTATGTTTGTGGTTCCAGATATGGTTATGTATTGTAGTGCACCCTGGAGTTGGATTGAGGTCACAGTAGGCTTTGCTTCTTCTGAGCAGTATACTGTATGCTTGTACCAGTTGCAGTCTCAATCAGAGAATGTATGCATAGTCATAGAAGGCATAGGAGTTGCAGAGTCATAGGAAATCTGCTCAGATGGATTTATCAACATGTCGCAGCAACTTTGTGTTTAAAAAGTCAACTTGCAAACCATCACAAATTATTAGTTTGAAATGTCTGTCATTTAAATCTAAATCTAAATGGGTTTTTGTGGGCCATGAGATGAGAAATTAGGGGAGAACAGAGATATGGACCAGTTTGGGCTGTACCTGAAGCCCAGAATGCTTTGTGAACAGGTAGGGGATGCATTTAGAACAGAGAGCGTATTAATAACATACACCAGTCTTAAAGGTACAGTAACAAAAACAGTCTGTTTAAGAGTAAGGTTAGATAAGTGAGGCTGTAAAATGGTCATGTCTGTTAGTAAGAATGACTGTTAAATTAATTACAATGGCTTTTGGCACAAACAACCACATAAATGAATTGGGGGGAGTAAAAAAGGAGTAAAATGGCATGAAATACATGAAAATGTAGAATATTGTCCTCATAAAATGTAATTTCACTTTAATTTATCTCCAGAATTGTAGGTCTTTTTCAGGGGCACTAAGTCTCTCTCTGTCTATGTGCTGCAGGTTCGAGGGAACAGAGGAGACGTGCTCTACATACTGGATGCCAGCAACCCCCGGCACGCGAACTGGCTCCGCTTCGTGCACCAGGCCCCATCTCAGGAGCAGAAGAACCTGGCTGCCATCCAGGTATGAGGGCCGAGATGAGCAGGGCTCGAAGACAGTAGTTCTCTAACACCTTATCCAACTGAAAACCTTATCTCTACTGAAAACACAGAGCCAGACTGATCCTGCTGATACAGTCCAGGGCCCATATTTATCAGCAGTCACAAAGAACACTGGTCTAGGATCAGGTTCTGCTTCAGACTGTCTTTTTATGTCCACCACAACTGAAAGAACCAAATCTGATCCTGTGCCAGTTTTCTGACTCTGTCTGAAGTCTGATATGTATGTAGGGATCTGTGCTCTGAATTATGAAATAATGGAAAATGGGGAGGGCGAAAAGAAAGAGTGAAAGTGATAAAATACCTGAGCTGAATGTGTGGTTGAATGGAATTAAGTGTACAGTTTTCACAGAAGCACTTAAGAACGTTTAGCTTACTTTGGCAACTCTTCATGAATGTGACGCCTATGAACAACCTCATAACGTGGCTAGAAATGAAATACTGGCTTAAACTAATTATTCTAGAATAAAATGTGTCCTACTTGTAGCTCATAAATACAGTCTATAGGGTTGTGAATGCGTGTCCTGATCTGTCAAGAAGGAATGGATTCTCTAATATGCAAAGACAATTTACACTAAATTAAAGGTGCCTTTAAACCAGCTCAAATCTATTTCAGATAACAATAATTCACATGCAGTTAACATCTCCAAGGAACAATGAGATGATACAACCTGCCAAACACATATGCAGAACAATAGGGGACAGTATATCACTAGGAAGACACCGTCCCTCCTCGTCCCTCTTCAGTTCTTACCAGTCTAGAAGAAACATTGAGTTTAGCAGCAAAGGGGAAAAAAAAAAAAAAAATATATATATATATACACACAGGGGTTGGACAATGAAACTGAAACACCTGTCATTTGGGAGGTCTCATGGCTAAATTGGACCAGCCTGATGGCCAATCTTCATTAATTGCACATTGCACCAGTAAGAGCAGAGTGTGAAGGTTCAGTTAGCAGGTAAGAGCACAGTTCTGCTCAACATACTGCAATGCACACAGCATTATGGGTGACATACCAGAGTTCAAAAGAGGACAGATTGTTGGTGCACGTCTTGCTGGCGCATCTGTGACCAAGAAGAATGGCTTAAAACCCCTCTGACCACTGTGCAGGACTTGTATATGTCATTCGGTAGACAGGGTAATGACAGCATGGCCACCAAAAAGGAGAACCTCCACCAGCATAATAAGTGATTGTGGTCTAAAACCAGGTCCTTCAAGTTTTTAATTGGCCAACCCCTGGGATAAATATTAGTATATATAACAATAAGCCTATAAACTTGCTAGCATATAGTATATATATATATATATATATATATATATATATATATATATATATATATATATATATAAAAGGGATAAATATTAGTAATAATAACAAAAAGCCTGCAAACTTGCTAGCATTAGTTATATGAGGAACTAGTTGTTATTATTATTATTGTTATTATTATTATTATAGTAGAATCTAAAAATTGTTCTTGTGTAAATATTACCACACACTCATGGTTGATTTTTACCACTTCGCTCATCCACAGATCCATTCTGCATTTTATACATGTTGTTTAAACTACTTTTCACTGTTTGTTTTGTCTAACGAAGATATTTCACTCCCCCAGGCTTGTCACATTTAGGTTCCCTGTTTGATGGGCTCTATGAGCCGATTCACTTCTCTTACTCGTGCTTAACAGATTCGTGGGCCCGCCAGGCTTTGAGTGATTACTTAGTCACAGTCAGAATACTGTCCTGGGTGAAGATAAATAATGTTTAACACTGAGGAAGGTGACAGATGTTCGTTTGGTAGTGTGTAGTGTAATGTGTAGATCTCTTTCTGGTATGTTTGAATGCTCAGCCTGTGTGAGCTGTAGTGTCTGAAACTGCCACTAAAACACGACACGTTCATTAGCAGTGTGTTTAGAAAGAAGCCCAAGCGAAGATGTTCTCTGCTGCTGTATCAGTTCTACGTCGTACTGCTTTCAAGCTAGCTGGATTTGTCCGACAACCCATCAATCTGGGAACCTGTGCGATGGAGCGAAGATGTGATGGTGCGTATAGAGTGAAACAGAAGAGTTCAAACGGAGCCTCGCGGTGTAGGAACATGTGCGAGCGCTGCGCAGCGTGACCGGCGTAGCCGAACAGGTCATGATGCTTCATGCGTGTGGCTTGTGCCCAACAATACACTTGATTTGTGGGTGTGCTCTAGTTATGCTTTTGCAGTGGAGTGTCTCCGCACATGCACCTTCTGTCTTTACAGTACCTCTCTTAGCTCGACCAAAAATAAAGCTGGTTCCTGGCGGTTCCGTTCAGGCTTCCTAGAACCTTGGTGCTCAACCTGCGCTTCCAACAGTTTAAATTGGAACCAAGAAACGTCAAAGGATGCGTAGTAACAGTAGTAACAAGATGGCGGAGTGTATAGATTACCTGTGAGCGTTTTCAGCAGACCAATACACAATTCCATTGCTGCCTTCTCTTTCCTCAACAACTAGCCTGCCCACAGATGTCCTCACAGTTTGTGTTGAAGAACCTATTACTCTTTAGTTCCAGCTGAGAGCAAAGAAACTTGACAAGGACAACCCCAAGCTGCTGCACACCTTAAGTCGTGTTTGCAGGAGGTGTGGACAAAATAACACAGGAAGTGTTTTACAGTGGGGGAGGATCCATAGCAGGGCTCTAGAGTGCGACCAATTTGGTCGCACATGCGACCTAATTTCTCAATTGTGCGACTAACAAAAATCTGAGGTGGTACCAGTGCGACCAGCCGTTCGATAGGGCAAAAAAGACTCTGAAAGTCTCCCTGTGGTTAAAAACAGACACACATTAGGCCCATTTCGTGGTCTAAACCAATCAAAGATAGTGAAGGGCGGGACCCCGGAGCGCCGTCAGCACTGAGTGATAGTACGTTCAGTGAACGAATCAGTGAGTGAACGGGAGCCCTCAGTTCACTGAACGAATCACTGAGCAAGCACAGTTCCCTCGCAATGAGAGTCTCCGCCACCAGATTCGCGGGTGATTCAGTGAGGAAGTGATTCGGTTCCTTATGTTTACTCAAATGATTCGTTCATTCGAACTAATCGTTCGCGAACGACACAACACTAGCAGTCAGACAGAGCGGTGAGTAGCCTAGGCCCGTCAGATAAACAGGCTGTAGCTGCGGATGACGAGAGACGGTGAAAAGAATGATTTACAACACCTTGGTTAAGAATGTTCAGTTCAGGCCTGGTCCGTTCGAAAATTGTTAACCTGGGAGGCTGATGGCTCCGTGTCAGAGCGTTGGTTATGTTAAGCCCTGGTCCGGAGACGGCATCAGATAACTAGCCACATACGATCGACTCTGAGTCACAGCCTGCACTGACTGTAAGGAGTGTGGGAAGACCATGGTCGGCAGTAGTGCGTTTGTGACTGGTTCTAATACATTTAGAATTGAAGCGCTGAAAAAGCACAACGCATCTATCAAACACATTACACGCCCGACAAATGCACTGCCCAAGTGTTACCTTTCTTGTAGAATTGTGCTTCAAATAAAGAACTTTATGCTGACCACATTGTTAGTTAATCATTTACTAGTCAATATTGCCTATATGGACAGCGATTTAAAAAAAGAAAAGAAAAAGTGAACATGTAAAACTGCTGTTCTGAATGTGATGCAGTTGAAAATTTGGGTGCACCTAACTTTGGTGCTGGTGCACCTAAGAAAAAACGTTAGGCGCACCAGTGCAACCAGTTCAAAAAGTTAGTCTAGAGCCCTGCATAGAGCGAACACACCAGTCAAGGTGGTACCACAGGTGATCAGTCGAGTTCAGGGCTGGGGAGTTAGGGGGCCAGGGTAGTAGTCTCAGAGACATTTCAAGCTGTGTGACATGGGGCAAAGTCTTGCTGGAAGATCCCGTTGGCCCCAGGAAAGACAATCAGCATGTATGAGTGTACGTGATCTGCAAGGATGGATTCATACCCAAATTAGTTGAGTGTGCCGTACACATGAGTGGACCCACAAAAGCCTGACTTCCTTCATGAGCTACGCTCGGCTGCTGTCAAAAGGAGGATGTGGCCATAATAATGTGACTCGGCTGTAAACACAGGAGCAGCTGCAAGCGGCACTCAGCGGTACAGTTTTAAACACTCCTGTGTTTAGTTTATTAGTAGAGAGAGAGAGAGAGAGAGAGAGAGAGAACGAATGAACGAACAGCATAGCAGAGAAGATGGGGAGAGAAAGAAAGAAAAGAGAGAGTCTATTTGTTATGTCTGCTGTAGCAGCGTGTTGATGTAGAGCACTGTGTGTGTGTGACGGAGGGCTTTGAAGGTGTCTGTGATAAGGAGGTGTAATGAGGCTTGGACCGCGATAAGAGGAGAGAGAGACGCACATGCCTGCACACACAGATATATACACGCACCTTTCATCTCTCTCTTTCTCTCTCTCTCTCTCTTTCTCTCTCTCTCTCTCTTTCTCTTTCTCTCTCTCTTTTTCTTTCTCTCTCTCTCTTTCTTTTTCTCTTTGTCATTCTCTCTCTGTCTCTCTGTCTGTCTCTGTCTCTCTCCTTCTCTCTCTGTGTCATTTCTCTCTGTGTCTCTCTATCATTCTGTCTCTCTTTCATCTGTCATTCTCTCTCTCTCTCTCCTCTCTCTCTGTCTGTCATTTTGTCTCTCTCTCTCTCCTCTCTCTGTGTGTCATTTCTCTCTGTGTCTATCATTCTGTCTCTCTCTCTTTCTGTCATTTTTTCTCTATCTCTTTCATCTCTGTCATTCTCTCTCTCTCTCTCTCTCTCTCTGTCATTTTTTCTCTATCTCTTTCATCTCTGTCATTCTCTCTCTCTCTCTCTCTCTCTCTCTCTCTCTCTCTCTCTTTCTGTCTGTCTGTCTGTCTCTGTCTCTCTCTGTCTGTCTGTCTGTCTCTCTCTTTCCCTCTCTGTCTCTCTGTGTCTCTCTCTCTCTCTCTCTCTCTCTCTCTCTCTCCGTCTCTCTCTCTTTCTCTGTCTCTCTCTCTCGTGCCCCGCCCCCCCCTCACACACACACACACACGCACACACACACACAGATCTGTAGATTTGCTGGTGATGGTGAAAGCCTGATGTAGGTGTATTAATGATCTCTCCCTCACAGCCCTCTGAAACAGTCAGGTCTGGTTCATTAAGTATGTGAGTATATCAGACACACAGTGGTGCTTTTAGGAGGAGTTGACACTGTATGTGTGGCTTTTCCGTTGTTTTCAGTGGGAGAGATGCATTTCTCTCTTTCTTTATTCTCACTGGGATCCTCTTGTTTTTTTTTTTTCTTCCCCCATGCTTCCTCGCTTTCTCCCGAGCGCTCTAGGTACCCTGAGTTTTTAAAGCATCAACTCGGAGCCGCCTGGTAGCCCACGTCATGAGCAGGGTTTCTCGGTGTTGACCGAGCAGATGAAAGGGAAGGCTGATCTTTAGTGACACATATCAGATTGGCTTCAGTCGTTCACAGATTGGAGTCACGGTGTAAAAAAATAAGCAGCTGTTTAATGTAGCTTGTTCATGCCGGCTGTGCCACCCTGGCTCTGTTAATTCCTCCTTTTTAGAGCTGATCTAGAGTCAGTTCCTAACAGTAGTCCTGAAGTCTCAGGTCTGATAGAGCAGCCTGCAGTGAACTGCATCAGTTTAGTCATTAACATAAGGGTGCTGAGAGAAGGAATAAAGGGTGATGAGTGATTTATGGTGTTTGCCTGACCTTTTCGGAGATGGAGATTCGATAATGGCAAATTTAGGATTTCCCAGGGCTTGACCTCTGACCTTAATCAAGAGGAACGGATGAGCTGTTTTCTTTCTGTGTGTGTGTTTCATTAGCCGTTCCTCTGTCATCTTGTCTGCACAGTATCACTTTGAAATGTAGAACCACAGGAACAGATGGGTTTGATATGTATTGTAATTACGTTCCCATTTCTGCTTTTGATTGTACGCGTGTGTGGTTATCTTCATTTACGTCTTCATTTGAATAGTAAGCACTGTGGTTAGTGTAGGAAAGATCAGGGCTCGGCCGTAAAAGGGGATTCCACCCAGCGCTCTTCTCTGCGTTAGCTTAGATGTACGCTACACCGATGGAATGCAAAGTGTTTCGTCAGTTTCCACACGCCTTCCTTGTTTTCACTTGCCAGACTTATCAAAACCCCACTGACAGTTTCATTTCAAGACTCTGTGTTGGAACAGGGTTTGGAAAGCTTTCGGTCTTTGCCAGGTTAATGACAGACAACCAAGAAGAACACAACTAACTGGTTTTTGTGTTTAACCTCCCTTACCTCCTTCCCTCCTTCATATACCACAAGGCCTGTTAGTTATGTAATCCTTGTTTGTTTGTTTGTGAGGACGGGGAGAACATCTTTTATCTGGCTGTGGACGACATCGAGACAGATACAGAGCTCCTGATTGGCTATCTGGATAGCGACATGGAGGAGGAGGAGGAAGAGGAGGAAGAAGATGAGATCATCAAAGATGAAGACGAGAACAGCAAAGAGGCCAAGCTCCTCAGCACAGAACCAGGTTTGTGGGCAAGTTTGCTATCCAGATTAAAAATCCTGACTGGGTATGTCAGAGTGCTGGTCTATAAACAGCTGAGTATGCTTTTATAATTATGGGGCATTTACATGTTGGCGGCAGGCGGTTGATAGTAAACTAGAAATTTCATTGTTTGCAATGGACCATGCCAGTGTTTATGTCCCTTCATGCCACAGTCGGTTCTGTCCTGTCCGGTTCTGTCCTGTGGAATGATTTTTTCAGCATATATATGCCACATTGTTAATATTTGACCTCAAACTGATTGCTGTTAAGCAACTACTGCTTCATAAAATCTTTAAAAAAAAATCTGTGAAGTGTACTGATAAATCCACGTGACGTAAGCCATGTTTACGCTGCTGGGCTGATGAACAAATGACTCAAGCTGGCTGTAAAGGAGGGCCTCCCACAATCACAAGCACTTCCATGGGTGGAGTCACAGAGGTAAACGGAGATCTTCATGACAACCGTACTGTGTTTGAATAAACAGGGTTTATAAAATTTATGCAACAATGTTTTAAAGTGCAGCCTAAAGACCATATTGTCTTATAGTGTATATGCACAGTGTGGTTAGACTTGCTGCACAGCGTGCTGTTTTAAATAAAGCTTTATTTGAAGCTGTCTGTAGAAGCTGTGTTTCATGTGCCATCATAGAAAGAGCGTTTGTGTGCAGTGTTAATCAGCAAACAAAGGTTTTGTTGCACAATGTATGTCTGGCTTTAGAGGATGGATAACTGCAGCTCAGTGAAACGGCCAAAATGATTTCGACACCTCGCTCCTTGCATTAGCCTTGGATGTGATTCTTTCCTGTGCTGTTGAGACAGATAAGAAAGCGGGGTCAAAACTACAAAACCTGCTTTACTTACTTACAGCTTACAGCTGTTCTGATGTGGAACTAAACCCTCTGTTCTCTACTGCATCTCTCGATACTCCATTTACGGCATCATATGTAGTTAGCATAGCTAACCGATGCCCATCATTTACTGACTTGTACCGCTAAGATACGCTACACTCGCTTCCGCAGCTACTTCATCCGAAGTAAATCTTTATAGCATCGGACACAAAACATGTACTCATCTGGGGGGAGAAATGTATGGAGGCATCCCTAGTTGGAAGTAGTAAATACATGTTGATGACGCTTACTTTGTCCATTTAGAGCTATAAATATGCATGCTGTCTAACGGGGAGATATGGGGATCAATGGGATTATCCGTTATGGATCATACAAGCTAAATAATGTGAGTATTCACAGGGAAGTATTGTAAACTTTGCAGCTCTAATATGCATATTGATGTGGATCTTGTTTGTGTGTGTAGAGGCAGTGATAAAGAAGGAGGATCACCCATGCCTGCTGTGTGAGAGCAGTTTCCCCAGTGAGGAGGTTCTGGCTGAACACTTGCAGAGCCTGCATCAGAGAGGCAGCGCAGAAGACAAGGAGTTCAAGTGCCGCAACTGTGGGAAAGAGTTCCCCGTCAAACAAGCACTCCAGCGCCAGTGAGCACACACACGCACACACACACACACACACGCACACACACACGCACACACACACACCATTAAAAACCAGCTCCCACATCATGGATTTACATCCTTTAGCAGTTTGTTCCTTATTAGTTTTGAATCATTTGAGATGATTGAGGTGCACAGAGGAGAGTACGCTTTGTGACCACCTGTGTGTTTTCTAGTGTTCTCCACTGCACTGAGAGTCCAGCTTCGACAGGAGATGCTTCTAAAGTTCACCAGTGTTCTATCTGCCACAGCTCGTTCTCCTCTGAGTCTAGGTACGCGCACACACAAACATATGTTTTTTTTTTTATTATATCTTTTTTTATCATATGTCGTATGTTTGTACATTAAGGATTGGCAAGGGAGGAACATTTTGTCACAAACTCTTTATTATGAGGAGCTAAGTATTCTAATAACCAGTAATGTGGGCCAATTTTGTGCAAATTAAGCAGACTTTAATAGCTTAGTGGTGCTTAACAGGTGCTTAATGGGCTTATGTCATTGTATACTGTATACAGAGGGGCAAAAAGTATTTAGTCAACCACTGATTGTGCAAGTTCTCCTACTTGGAAAGATGAGAGCGGTTTGTAATTTTCATCACAGGTACACTTAAACTATGAGAGACAATCCTCCTCACTGGGGAAACTTGACTAAATACTTATTTGCCCCACTGTATGGTGGTATGCAGATGTTCGGGGGCCTCTTTTGAAATGTCTTGTTGTAAATAATAAGTTACACGTCCTTTACAAAGATCACACACGTACATGCTTTATTCTGTAATTACTGTTCAGGTGCTGAATTTTCACATGTTAAACGGTGGGTTTTCTCGGCTGCCTGAAATGCCTCTTGTAGTTCCTTTTCTCTGATGCAAGATGACATCATCCCGTAACACAGTTCTTACAGTCTGCCTACATGCAAGTTTAGCATGCCATCACACAACACAAGGAGAGCCAAAACAGTAGAAACTGGCCACTCTGAAAGTCCTGCTACAGTCTAGCGTGTGAAGGTGGATCTATCAGCTTATTCTACTGGACTTTTTGAATGGGACTCAAACTGATAAAGTAGAGCAGATGCCATTGTAAGAATAGCCACAGTGGTAGCAAGGTGCTGCTGTGGCGTGTGTGACATACAGTATGAGAAATACATTGTGGTTTTGAAAGATTGAGGTATGTAAATGTATACTGCCACTAAAAATGCTGGCCTTTACTTTAAATGAACTTGTATTAACCAGGAGTGTTCAGACCTGCAAACTGTACCTGTGACTGTACATGTGTCTTCATGTGTCTGTATGGTTTTGTGTGTATGTGTATGCAGCTTTGAGCAGCACAAGGAGGCGTGTAAAGGCGATTCCAGGTTCATCTGTAAAGCAGAGAGCTGTGGAAAGAGGTTCAAGAGTAAAGATGCCCTGAAAAAACACAAAGGCAACGTGCACACAGGTATACACAGTTACACACATGAGCTTAAAGCCCATAGCATTTATTTCCCTGTAGCAGCGTTTGACCCTCACAAATGTCTTTGCTGTGCGCGTATGATTTCCTCACTCTCTAATTACCCAGACCGTATGGCAGCTAATCTAAGTTCTTCAACAGTCAAGCTAATCTGTCTATTCAGTTTAGACAGAGAGCTGCTCTGCTTTACTGGAGGCATTAAATGCAAGATTTCCTCCTAATCTGTCTGTGTGTCTCCATTGCTCTCTTTCATTTCTCCTCCCTCAGCTGTCTCTCTCTGGTCTTCTCGTCTTTTGTTTATTTGTCAAAGTTTAATGGAAAAGCCTGTGTTAATAGAGCAATTCAAACCAGGTTAAACTGAACGGATCATTAATCAGGGACTCTTGAGTCTATATGGCACTCAGTTTACAAAAGGGGCTTGAAGCAGCAGTTTATACTGATACTGTAGCTGGTTTTAATGCTCTGCCAATATCAAAGCAAGTTAATCATGGTGTTGATGCTCTGTTGAAATTGAAGTTAACCAATCTGCAGTCCCTTAGTAGAACAGTTGGGGAGTGTCTTTAGGACCTAATGAGGACCGTGTGTGTGTCTGTGTCTGTGTCTGTTTAAAACTGTCTCCTACCTCAAATTTTAAATAGACATTTGATGACCTTTAAAAGCATCCGTATAGCATGGGGGTGGCATTGCTGTAAACCACAAAACAGAGGTTGTTATTGTGGCTTTTTAAATTCACAGAATTTGACCTGTTTTATAGGTATAGTGGTACCACTTCCTGTGAATCCCTCTCTGTCTCTCACTTTTTCACTCTGTTTCTATCTATATTATTTCTTTCTCTTACCATGTCTCTCTCCTTTTTTTTCTGTGTCTCTCTGTTATGCCATATAACATCTTATCAGTGCATTTGTAATATCTTATAAATACAGAATTCATAACAAATGTCACCGGTATGGTTTATCTACAGCACAGGACAAACTGTTCTGTAATTGCTCATTAGAATAAATAAATTATATAAATAGAATAGAAATGAGAGTAAATAATATAGAAATTAGAATAAATACACAATATAGAAATGTAAATAAATAATTTATATAGAAATTTAAATAAATTAATAATGTGAATATTATAGTAATTTGAATAAAGTAATATAAAAATATGAATAAATGTTTATAAGTATAATAAGTATTTTTGAATAAATAATATAGAAATGTAAAAAAATAAATAATATTAATAATACAGAAATGTGAGTAAAAATGATAGAAATATGTATAAATAAATAATATAAATTTGAATAATTAAATAATATAGAAATTTAAATAAATAAATAATATAGAAATGTAAATAAATAAATAATGTGAATATTATAGTAAGTTGAATAAAGCAATATAGAAATATGAATGAATAAATAAATATTTATAAGTATTTATAAGTATAATAAGTATTTTTAATAAATAAATAATATAGAAATGTAAATAAATAAATAATATTAATAATACAGAAATGTAGGTAAAAATAATAGAAATATTGAAATATGAATGAATAAATAAATAATATAAAACTTTAAATAAATAGTATAGAAATATGAATAAATAAATAATACAAAAATTTGAATGAATAAATAATAGAAATAATCTCTTGAGGAAGGCTCAGGTAGGTCCCAGTCATAGGGCTAAATTGGAAATTTGAAACTCTAAAATCTGTCACTTCACCTTTTTTAACACAAAGCTCATCTTGACTCCTAGAATGCACCACTGTAACCGCTGTATTTAAGGATTACAGTGCACTACAGCAGGTCTGTGAACAGTACAGCAATTATCACTGTGACCTCTAATTCATGTTACGTGCCTCTGCAGGTAGTGCTCGCAGGAAGCTCGTATGCACCATCTGCAATAAGAAATGCTCATCTTCGGTCAACCTGCAGGAGCATCGCAAGGTCAGAATCATCTCCTCCCCCTCCTGTCTCCATCCATCTCTCTCTTCTTCTGTTCCCTTCATCACATATCTCCACTTCCTGTGCTCATCTCTCTGCTGCGCTCTTCATTTTTCTTTCGCCTCACTCCATCAATCTATCTCTTGTGTCTCTCTGGTGTTTTCATGCTAGTGTCCTATTCTTCTCTTCCCTGTCAAGCTTATGACTCTCACTGTCTCACATTCCAGCTTTCCAAATATATTCATCCCTCCCAGCATTCTCTCAGACTATCACAGTCATTCTGTCTCTGTCCTTCTCCTCTCTCTCTCTCTCTCTCTCTCTCTCTCTCTCTCTCTCTCTCTCTCTCTCTCTCTCTCTCTCTCTCTCTCTCTCTCTCTCTCTCTCTCTTTCTCTCTCTCTTTCTCTCTCTCTCTCGCGCGCGCGCGCGCTGCCTCTGTAGGAGGCGAGGTTTATGTTGACGTTGTAACATTTTTCCACTGGTGCGAGTGCGCAAAGAAAAGGTCGTCTTTTGTTTCACAAGCTCATCCCCACGGCCCCCGTGAAATCTAAGAGTCAAAGGGAGCAGACTATCGGCTGTTAGCCCTGGCGTCAGGATTTCTACTGTCTTCAGAAAGTCTTACCTAGTTCCCACAATGCCGACTGAGACCGAGCCTACTCTGCAGTAAGCCTATAGACTAAGTCTAAAGGCCTTTCCGCATCAAGCACATCAGGAATAAACAGCACATGTTTGGTTTTGCCCCTAACACCGTGCCCACCGGACACAACGAAACAACCACAAGCAGAAGTGTTCTTCAGGCTCCTCACACAAAAGTACATCCTGTTCTTCAACACCTTGTTGGGAAGCTACAGCTTCAGAATTTGACCGTAATCTTGGTCATCCATAACCTGATTTGATTTACCTTTGGCTGTTGCAGTACCACTCAAGACAATGCCTGGTAAACAGATTCATATTTGTTTGGTGTGTTTGGTGTACAGGATGGTGTCAGTTATTCATGAATTTGAATGAAAACTGATCATTTATTTGATGCAGCGAATGAAGTATGAAAAGTATGCATAAGTGATAAATCAGATGTTTAAGATGCTGAATGTTTAAGTCCCATTCACACATACTTACTGTAGCACTATAATTTAATGTAGGGGTTGAATTTGATTAAGCAGGGATCCAGGGCTGGGTTGAGTGTGGAAGCAAGCCTGTTATCCTGGTAAAATTAAGGCAGCAGTTATCCTGCTCAAGACCTTGTACAATCCCTGGAGGATATCTGCACTGCTTTTGTGTTTTTGGTGTTTACACATGGTGATTTTATGATCTTGTACGGGGGCGCATGGTAGCCCTGACGGCTAACAGCAAGAAGGGCCTGGGATCTACTCCCAGCTAAGGTATGTGGGGTCCTGTCTGCGTGGAGTCAACATGTTCTTCCTGTGTCTGTGTGGGTTTCTTCCAGGTGCACTAGTTTTAAGAAGTTCACACTAGAAGAAAACATGCTGCCGTGTTGTTTTTATGTGTTGGACCGCCCACCTCGAGATACGTAATCACTTGTCTTTCGAACCAGAGGAAAAGGGGGCCAGTTCTAAACAGGTTCAGTAGAGCCTGGGTACCAGCACAGGCACGAGCACTGACCCAGAACAAAAGTAGCTCAGAAGATAAATTATTTATTTTGCTTTTTTGATGCTATTTTGCACGTGACTTTAGTGACGTACCACACAGCAAACAATGGCTGATACTATACCAGCGAAGCAGCGGAGCTGAAAGTTCCTGCTGGTCTGTTAAGGGAAAAGAACATTGCAGAGTTTGTTTTGTACGTGAGCACGAGATTAATTGGCTTGTGGATGTTCAAACTGAGGATGTCACAGTTTCACAGCTCATGTGAACGTTTGCGATCCTAGTAAAGAACCTCTTTAAGGGCCGCGAGACCGAATAACTTACAGGTATGCCAGTAACGTAGTAGCTTTTGTAGCACTGCGCTAAAAGTAGTGCATTAAAACCACAGTATAAAAATAGCACAACTTTGGCAAACAAGAGAAGCAGTAATGTTCCTTAAGAGCATGATTTCCCCATTACAGGTTACACTGTCTGCGCTGCCGAATTCTTTTGCAGCTCAGTCTGCTTTAAACCGATATGTAGCAGCTGAACGCTGCCTCATCAGCAGTGGTTTGTCCAAACAATGCCTTTCTCAGAACGGATTCGTTCTCCTTTAGTCATCCTAATTCATCTGAAGCCTAAACGAGTTTGCCATATGAATGCTGTGCTGGAACACATCCCATTGTGGCTTAGTGGTTTGTCTTCCTCCGTTGAGACAGTCCCGTAACATTCGTCCCATAGCTTACCCTAAATGACCAGACCCCGTCTGGTGTTTTTTTTTTTTTACCCAGGGGAGAATTAACATGCTCTGATCGACATTAGTTCACTCTAGAGTCTTCTCCTGTTGACAGGTACAACATAACTCACCACTTATTAGGTGTACCCTCTGAAAGGGCTTCCTTAGGATGAGTTCATGTCCAGTGTATATAATTTGGCATCCTATGTTGCTCAGGGTTTGGAGGAAGGGACTCTAATATACTCATTCAGACTTATTAGACTCAAACCCTGGGGTGAGACGCATATCGTTGTGGGACATGTTTATGAAATCAGTGGTTTCTTTATGAAAAGGTACCGTATCCTTAAAGTGATATCTCTATGGTGATATGCTCTAAAGAACAACCCAGTGGTTTATGCAGAAAACAATTCATAAGTTAAGTCAGGGTAGTTGACAAGGAATTGGAATTCATGTGAGACATCCCAAAACTATAGAGGAATGCTATAATCCTCCAGAGATATTTTATTTAGTGACCTTAGTTGTTTAAACTATTTCTTCAAGTTCTCTTAATGCATGTTTCAGTTCATTACTTTAGTGTACAGGGACTCATCATCAAAAGAAGAGCTGCATGCAGAAGGAGGTGTGGGAGTGCAGTGCTGTTGGGAAGGAAGATAAAGGTCACCAGGATCAATAAATAATGATACATGTAGACTGATATGATTAATATTTATTGAGCTACACATACAGAAGTAGTGTCTCAGTAGTGTCTCCCAGCATGGTGTTGGGCTGCCTTATTTGCTAACACAAGATGCCAGACGTCCCGCCATGGAGCTGTAAAGGTTCCTAATGGTGTCCTGTGTTAATCCATCCCATGCAGCTTGAACATCCTCACAAAGTTCCTGCAGATTGTGTGGTAGGGGTGAAGGGATGTGGTGCGTGATGACAAACCGCTCTTCTTTAGTGTTGACCATCCACACACGGATATGTTGGTCGTTGTAATGGTCCAGGTTTATGTAGTTCTGTGGATGCAGCCATCTGCCAAGGGTGCTGGCACTAACAGGACGATCACTGCTCGCTGAATGTCTGCTGTCATGGCTCTTGGGTCAGTCAGGTATAGTGATGAGGCCTGTGCTTGCTTTAATCACATGCGCAGCTGAGCGTGAAACTGGAATCATTTGCATGTCTTACAGTGTCAAACCTACCCACCAAGTTTCATTCCTGTCTATTGATTCCTTCTGGTTGCATCTACTTATACACTCATCAACAAAGAAACAGTTGCATATGACTATGTAACATGTGTTGTGCAAATGCTAAGCCATATCACCATGCCTTGTCCAGTACATGAACAACAAGTGAGTCCAACATTATGTGGGTGGTACCCAACCTGAAAGACATATGGAAATGCCAGGTGTAAACATCTCACTGTCCACGTATGATAGCCAGATGTGAACAGGGCCTTGCAGAAGGAGCTACAAGATTTATAATTGCAGCTCAAGTAAAAAGTACGAGTGTGTTCAGTTGACGACTTCATTGGCCGAATCCATTGGCAAACGTCATCAATTTAATTAGAATTTCCCGAATTCAGAGCATCTCTTTGTGCCCCGAGGCCTAAAGATTTTCATTCCGTCTTTGTCCACTTAATAGAGTTCTGATCAGTCCTATTTCCGTCACTCCTTCCGCTGACAGCGGCTTTCACAGCCGCCATGTGGCTTTAACTGAGTGAAACGCATGTCTACATATGAAAGCTAAACTTCAATGGGACTTGCTAAAGCTGTCTAGCAAGTCTTTTCGCTTCTCAGATGGGTTTAGGCCCACATCCTCTGCCGGGAGGAGAGATTAGAGTGCAGCTATTTCAGCAAAGCTCAGGCAGAGTCCTGAACAGGAGGGTGAAAATGGGACAAATGTAGGAGAGGCTGACGGTGGACTGTGCACCCTCAAAAAGACTTTTATTTCTGGGTTTTAATGTCGAGAGATACTGTTTCAGCACTTCTGCAACAGGAATGGAAAACCTATTATAGCTATAAACCTGTTGTTCTTGTATAGCAGCATGCAAAATAGCAATATGTTAATACACTTTAATGTTTGGCTTATATACATTTTGGGCCTTTGTCCACTTTGTTTGCCCACTAATTCAAAAAGTCCTCATCGGAGTGAAGAACAGAGCTCAATAACGGACAAATAGGAGATAGGAGAGCTTTCAGGCTATATAGTGTTGCTTGAAAGTGTTATATGTCAGACTTTGACTATTCCCTTTCGGTGGAACTCGAAGTAAATTCACCATGCAACAGTTCTGAACGTAAAACACTTCATTATACAAATATTACCCTTTTTATATTTTCCCAAAGTCTAAAGTGACACAGATTGACTACCAAAGCCCACCAATCATTTTATTATCCAGTTAAACCGTCGTCTGTTGATTTTGCCCTGTAGTATTGAGAAAATGTCACCTATTTCAAACAGTCGTGTTCATGAACTTGTGTGGTCCTGTGAAGCCCGTGTTAATGTTCTCCGGCAGAGACACATTACAAACGTTCTACAGTATTATTGTTGTGGAGTTTCTGCTCAAACCTCCGAGATGGTGAATTACTTCTCCATCTGTGGAAATGTTTTTGTGTGTGTTCAGGCTCTGTGTATGTGTGCGGCTCCGAGGCGCTTTAATGCGCCTCTGCGTCTTCCTTGGCGAACTGGTCTGAGGACGTTTTCAAGGCTGTACACTATGATCGGGCAACTGAATATCACCCGAGGGAAGCTCCGAAACAACCCTGAACCTGCAATTAAAATACCTCATACGTGTTCCAGTCATTATACACTTATGTCTTTCTAGGCTCCAAGGCTGCTGTATTTTTTGGCAGTCTTCAGTGAAAGTTATTCTGGTTTTTGTTTTCTCAAGCTCGCAGAGCCTGTGGATATTGTGTTTTTTAGATGTTTGTCTAGTTCTTTGTGCATTTTTGACACTTTTTAGCTAGGAAATACTTAACCACAGCACTTGGAACTCCTCTGCAGCGCACGTTCCCTACTCATTGAGCTCATTAGCTGTTTTAGGGCAGGAAATCTGTGTAGAGCGGTGGATACACCATTGGACATTAGACTGGCATACCAAGTGAACTTTACAACTTGTTTTCTATCTGCAGGTCCATGAGATATTTGACTGTCCTGCTTGTGACAAGAAATTCATCTCAACCAATCAGCTGAAACGGCACATGATCACACATTCAGGTATCACGTTCATACACCCACGCACAAATACAAAGTAACTGGGAAACCGCAATGGTTTCTACGGACACTTTGTTTGTTTGCTTGCCATTGCTGGGTCTTATCCAAGTTGGTTTTCCAATGGAAGCTAGAGACTGTGTTTATTTAAGCTCATTGTCAAAAAGAATAGTTGCACAAATAGCTGCACCCAGAAGGAATCAACCGACAGGAATGAAACTTGGTGGGCAGGTTTGACAATGTGAGACATGCAAATGATTTAAATTCACTTTCAGCCACGCATGTGACGTAAGCAAGGATAGACCTTATTGCTGTATCCGACTGACCCAACAGCCACTATTGCGGAAATCCGGTGAGCAGTGATGCCCTCCATGATCCTGCTGGTGCCAGAACCATTGGCAGAGGCTGCACGATGCAGACCTTTACGACGACTGCCCTAAACACCACATCAGTGTCGAAAAAGACTGCGATGGTGTCGTGCCAGACTGTCAGAGTGACACAGACTGGCAGCGGGTCTTGGTGGAGACAACCAACAGTCCACATGGAGACAACGTGGTCAGCACCAAAATGAACACATCAAATGCCAAGAAGTCCTGGTATCGTTCCACCTCCACCCGCACAATCTGCAGGAACTGTGTGAGGATGTGTAGGAACCCCATTTGGCATTCTAGGTTAGCAAACATGGTGGGCCGAACACCATACTAAAGGACACCACTTCTGTATGTGTAGCTCAATAAATATTGTCTATATCAGTCTAAGTTTATCTTCTTTCTTCTTAATATCATTGCAAACCGACATTTCCTTCTGGGTGCAACTATTCTTTTGAAGATGCATGTATAGTAAGTATCGTATAGTAAGTTGAGTCATTGTTGTTAAATTGTGTAAGTTAGGGCTTGGTCTCTTATTGGCCCCCAGCAACTGCTTTAAGTGCACAGATAGAAATTAACATCTAGTTGTTTTGGTGTGTATCCACTCATCAGAGAAACGTCCCTACACTTGTGAGATCTGCAATCGCAGCTTTAAGCGCTTGGACCAGGTTACAGCACATAAGATCATTCACAGTGAAGACAAACCATATAAGTGTAAGCTGTGTTGGAAGGCGTTCGCCCACCGCAACGTCTACAAGAACCACAAAAAGGTACCTCGCTTGTGCTGCCTGTGTGTGTCCGAAATGCTGTGTATGTTGCCACAACTTGTAGGGTATGGAGTCCAAGGCCATGTGTCAGAGTGGGGCTTGAACGTTTGTGAACCCTGCAGGATTTTGTGTATTTCTGCTTCACTTTGACCTAAAACTTCACTCACTCATTCACAGATTTCCCTCAATATTCTCACTTTGTCACCAGTGTATAAATTAAATAGGCTAAATCCCGGACAGCAAGGGCCAAGTCTGGCAAGGATATGGCACTGCAGGAACTCTGTCAGCACTGGCAATACGCTGTGAGCCAAAGGTGGCCCTCATATTTACAACATGCATTTGGCCCACCTGTCCCAAAACAGGTCTGGTCCACTTCTAGCACAGATACAGCAGAGTTGCCTACTTTCGGCTGAGGTGTGGCCTCTATGTCATACATATGTGGTCCACATCTTGCTACTGGGTTCAAACCACCAATCTGATGAAAATGAGGAATGTGGGCCAAATCAGTTTTGCTGTTTGCAATGTATTATTTGTCCTGGTTTTCAAAGAAATACATTTACTGAACTGCAGATTAAACACACTTACTGAACACCGAACATCTTAACCTCCCCTCAGATACACCAACCAAAGACAATATGACCAAAACACCCCAGCCGACATGCTGCATTCACAAAGAGCGCCTCACTCCACGCTGGCTGTGATGGGTAATGCCTGCACAAAGCGTGAGTGAGAGAGGGAGAAAGAGAGAGATTGTATGCGTGTGTGTGTATGTTTGTGTAAGTGCGCACTGAGGAGCTGCTGTCTGTCTGTCTCGCTGTAGCCGCTCTGTTCTGTTCTTTACTCTGGAGCTCCGTTTGTCTTAAGTATTTGAACCCAAATAAAAGCTGGGAAGCATCAGGGTGCTCCGGTGTGACTCGCTGTGGAGCATTAACGTCTTAGGGGGCTCTTACCCATTAGCTGTTGGCACTAGCGCTGAAGCCAAGGTAAAGTTCCGCTCTGGTTCCCTTCTACATCCGGGAACTAGAAAAAGGTAACGGCTTCATTAAAAACATCAGTGTTCGGTATAAATCCTTTGGTCTTTTCACTTAGAATAACAATTTCAGTTGCTGAACATATGCTGCATCGCTAACAAATGACCAGGTGTAATATTTCTGTCTCATTTGTTGTCCTTGGTTCTCCTTATTTGCTTTTAGGATAAATGTATGTGGAAATATAGATTCTAAAAGGTTCTCAAACTTTCAAGCACCACTGTATATGCAGCAAGAAGAAGCAGCCACCGTGGAAATGTTACACGTTACCTGTGTGCAAAGAACCAACACACTGCTGCACAGTAATAGTTTGTCCACAAACTGTTTCTGGTAAATATGGTCTTATTATCTCAGGCTATCAGGCTGGTATGTATCTAAAGCTCTTCAACAGAGGGATAAAGAGAGGAACAGAAATGGGAGAGGAAGCTGGAGACTTGAATATACAAATGACGATTTGAAGTGATGAATAAACCTACAATATGAGGGAGACCACCAGACAGGCAGAGAGTGGCAGCGCGGTCAGGCAGACAGATTGATGGGTAAATAAGGAGCAGGATCTCTAAGCCTCTTATCTTAATGGAAATCGTCAGTCCAATCAGCCACTGTGGAGCCTCAGCCAAAGCTGCCAGTGAACCCTGACCTCTGCTAACCCTAAATGACCTTTGACCTTTCCTCCTGCCAATAGTCCCCCAAAACCCCAGTGAGGAGACGAGGGGAAACGATAACGATTAAATGTGTGGCCATCGCATCACACTAATAGAAACACTCCCACTTTCTTACTGCTGTTTTTATTAACCGTGGGCCTCCTTCACCGAACATCCTTACTACTAATAATTATAATAACCTCCTTCTCTCTTTTCCTCTTTTCTCTGCTCCCTCAATTCATGTCTCTTTTTTGTTTTTTTTTCTCCAGACTCATTCAGAGGAGAGGCCATTTCAATGTGAGGAGTGTAAGGCTCTTTTCCGCACTCCATTCTCCCTACAGCGTCATCTTCTCATCCATAACAGTAAGTTCCACACCATTTCCAGTTGTACGTGTTTGTTTGTTTGTGTGTGTGTGAGCACGTGTGTGTGTTTGTGTATTTGTATATGTGTTTGTGTATGTGGGCATGTGTGTGGTATGTTTGTGTTTGTGTGTATTTATGTGTGTGTTTGTTTGTGTGTGTGTGTGTGTGTGTATGTTTGTGTGTGTGTTTGTATATATGTGTATATATATATATATATATATATATATATATATATATATATATATATATATATATATATATATATATATATATATATATATATATATATATGTGTCTGTATGTGTGTGTGTGTGTGCGTGTGCGTGCGTGTGTTTGTGTATGTGTGTGTATATGTCTGTATGTGTGTATGTTTGTGTGTGTGTTTGTATATATATGTATGTGTGTGTGCGCGTGTGTTTGTGTGTTTGTGTGTGTGTGTGTGTGTGTGTGTGCGTGTGTTTGTGTATGTGTGTGTATATGTCTGTATGTGTGTATGTTTGTGTGTGTGTTTGTATATATATGTATGTGTGTGTGCGCGTGTGTTTGTGTGTGTGTGTGTGTGTGTGTGTGTGTGTGTGCGTGTGTTTGTGTATGTGTGTGTATATGTCTGTATGTGTGTATGTTTGTGTGTGTGTTTGTATATATATGTATGTGTGTGTGCGCGTGTGTTTGTGTGTGTGTGTGTGTGTGTGTGTGTGTGTGTGCGTGTGTTTGTGTATGTGTGTGTATATGTCTGTATGTGTGTATGTTTGTGTGTGTGTTTGTATATATATGTATGTGTGTGTGCGCGTGTGTTTGTGTGTGTGTGTGTGTGTGTGTGTGTGTGTGTGTGTGTGTGTGTGTGTGTGTGTGTGTGTGCGTGTGTTTGTGTATGTGTGTGTATATGTCTGTATGTGTGTATGTTTGTGTGTGTGTTTGTATATATATGTATGTGTGTGTGTGCGCGCGCGTGTGTGTGTGTGTGTGCGTGCGTGTGTTTGTGTATGTGTGTGTATATGTCTGTATGTGTGTATGTTTGTATGTGTGTTTGTATATATATGTATGTGTGTGTGCGCGTGTGTGTGTGTGTGTGTGTGTGTGTGTGTGTGTGTGTGTGCGTGTGTTTGTGTATGTGTGTGTATATGTCTGTATGTGTGTATGTTTGTGTGTGTGTTTGTATATATATGTATGTGTGTGTGCGCGTGTGTTTGTGTGTGTGTGTGTGAAAATAAATGTGTTGTCTGACACGTTAATGAATGTTATGGTGTCCCAACAAATGTGTAATTTCCCCAAAAACCCCCCATATTTCGCATTAAGCCCAGACTAAGAGGTCACAGGTTGTATGTTGGCCTCAGCACTGCACCGCAGGCTACATGTAATGACAGTAACAGCACAGTGCACAGGTGAGTCTTTCAGCAGGTTTTGCTGTTCCATTAGTGTGAGGTGGATTCGAACAGGGTTACTATCACTCAGGAAGCTCTGGGCCCAGTCTGTTAGTCTATTTACTCCACAGTTGTTACTGTCAGACTGTAGAACCTGTACACACTGTAGATGCATACTGGATTAATGTCCTACAGATTACTACTAGATTAAAATCACCCTGAATCAAAGGAGATTTGGCTGTTGAATAAGAAGATAACACTATTTTTAATATGATCCATCAATCAGATATACGTCAAATTTCTATGATAGTTTTCACCACATTAAGATGGTTAAATGCAGAACCATCATCAGTGCATATTTTTGGGCTTTTAAAAATGAATAAAAGAGATGATGCGTAAACTGTGGATTGTTTTAATTACTAATATATAATGTCGAGCGACCACATGGATTTGTGGCGTAGTGAGAGAAATAGCACAAATGCGTTTCTGTTTTAATCAAGCTCTCATAGCCTGTTCAGGTCTTTGTCACCTTGAATTTTTTTCAAAACTGCAAACAAGTGAACCAATTTAAGAAAATAGTTTAAAATAAATTCATGTCTTTGCCAGCTATGCAATAACTGGCATCTCCTCATCAACAGGATAGAGCTACTTCATTATTTCTCTTTTAGCATAAACCTAACGCATGAAATGATGTTAGATTAAAATTAGGGGAAATGACTTATTAAAAAAAAAATTCAATTCAATTTGCAGTTATTACTGTCAGACTGTAAACACTCCACACACTACTGGTTCATACTTGATTATAATCAATCTGTAGTTATTTCTGTCACTCTGCTGCCTAACTGACCACACGCAAACCCTGGCCTGCGGCCCAGGCCGAGGCATTGGGGTGGGGTGTGCTCTTACTGGAGGTACATGGAGCCGCCTGGTCCAGGCAGGATGGAGCTGGCCTCTGCTCTGCCCAGTCTAGACTGATGACACCGAGATTATAGAGCTGCAGGCATTTCCTGCTGTCCTCCCCAGGGGCCTATCACTGCCCTCTGCAGTCACTGCAGGACCTGGTTATAGGGGCTTACACCAGGGTTCTCCATGACCGGGGGATGGAGGGGGGCGCGGTGAGAAGATGAACGCACATCTTGGCCGTACTAGACAGCTATGTGTGGTTAGTGATCTCTCCTTACTGTGAGGAAATAGAACACACCTGAGTCATTGTTTTCTCTCTCTATGGGAAAGCTGCTGCCTTTACACCTTTAATGGGGTCAACAAACTTATTAGGGTCTTCACCTTCAGCTTCACCTCACCCTCAGGCTTTCACATTCACCTCATAAACAGTTACAAGTGTCTTATAACTGTGCATTTGTACCCAGTTAACCATTCAGTACCCAGTTAACCATTCAATGCGTCATTATAGGTGACAGAAATATGGATAAGCAGTGTTAATGCTCACTGTAACATTCGTTAATAAGAATAGCCAGAGTTAAGTTCCTTTAATATTGAGATGTAGCTTTATAGTTCACGACAGTTGTTGACTGTTGTTTTTGTTTCATACTGCAGACCTATAAGATAATCCTTTATTGATCCCACAGTGCGGAAATTTACAATGCCACAGCAGCACAGAGGAAAGAACAGAAGTGTCTGGAAATATACAAATAATAAATAAGATCTATATATACAAAAATTACAGAAAATATGAGTAGTAGAAATAGAAATAGATTCCCGAGTTTTATTGTACATAGTAGAAACAGAAATAGACTACTCAGTTTTTATTGCACATTGTAGAAATAAAAATAGAATATTGGGTTTTTATTGCACATAGTCGAAATGGACTATTGTAGAAGTAGACTACTATAGAGATAGACTACGGAGTCCAGCGGATGTTATACAGTCTGACGGCGGCCCGAAGAAAGGATCTGCGGTATCTCTCCTTCACACACTGTGGGTGCAGCGGCCAGGCACTGAAGGAGCTGCCCAATGCTTTCAGAGAGTGGTACATGGGGTGGGACAGGTTCTTCAACATGTGTTTGAACTTAGTCCTCATTCTCCTGTCCCCCCCCACCTACGAGGTACCTGGATGTTTTTCACCATTCATGTTTCAGTAAATTCTCCATTATTGTGTGCCATTCCATAAAACTGAAAGGATGGAGAAACAGGCTATTGAAGAGCGCTGTGGCTTCTCTGGAGAGGTGGATGGACCCTTCTTTCTTTATTTGTTTACGGGCCATTTTTCATTCCCTTCCCCCCATTGGTCTCTATGGTAGACATGAGTGCAGAGACCCATGTCCTTTACTCTGAAGGAAGAATAATGTGTCTAAAAAAAAAAGAAAGAAAGAAAGACAGTAATAGGACAATTTCCAAAGCTAGACAGACACGTGGGGCAGCAAAGTGGCTGCCACAAAACGCTCAGGGCACAAAGTGGTACCCACTGTCAAATGACGAAGTTGAACGGAGCTTTCAGGTGCTGAACAAAAGCGAGTCTTTCGCTCTTTGTGTGGAAAGAAGGGGAGGTTGTTCTTTTGCACTGACTCCTTCTGTCTCTTCTGTTCTTTCTGTCCAGGTGAGAGGACGTTCAAGTGTGACCAGTGCGACGCCACATTCAAGCGCAAGGACACGCTGAACGTGCACATTCAGGTCGTACACGACGGGCACAAGAAGTACAAATGTGACTTGTGTGAGAAAGCTTTCGTCACTCCGTCCGTGCTCAAGAGTCATAAGAAGGTACCGTATTAGTCAAGCTTGTTTTTTCATGCAGTGCTTGCAATCAAAATATAAAAATATAATAAGAAATAAAAATAATTAGAAATAGGTATTAATGCTAAATAATAATAAAAAAAATAGAATATATATACACACACACACACACATATATACACACACACACACATATATATACACACACACACACACACGCCCTACCCACAATATCCGTAGGGCAGTTGTGGGTTAGGTGTGCTGCTCAGGGGCATCTCAGTCCTATTTTGTCAGTTCTGGCAATAGAACCGGCAGCCCTCCAGTCACAAGGATGGTTCCCTTACCTCCAGCTCACAGTTGCCCCATCGTTGCCGCCGACTGCTTACAACTGTTAATTAAGATTAACAATGTGTTTAACTGTATGTAGCACCAAGTATCATCGCTTCAAAGCTTGTTCCTAGTGAGTATAGTACCATGTAGGTACAGAACAGAAGTGGGCATGTTTGGGGAACAGCAGGAACGTATTAAGTGATAAATAATACACTGTAGTTTACAGTAACATTTCACCACCAGCAACTTTGTGGTTCCACAGTGGTGCTTAACAGAGAAGACAGTAAAGGAACAGACATTGAAAACCACATGAAATCCTACTTATTTCATAAAGAACACATGACTAACCACACAGTACAAACTGATTCAATAAAGAAACAGATAATATAAAACATTACAGGAATATTATAAATATAAACTTGCAAAAAAAAAAAGGAATTTGCTTACACAGCATTGCTCATGTACTGTTGAATGTGTGAGAAAGCGTCGAGCAGCTGAAATGTCTGAAGTTTGGTGACCGAAGGATTGTGCATAGTGTTACTATTAAACAGATGTTAAGGACCTTTAGTTTCTGAATACTAATACAGGCTTTAGCCTCCAGATTCAATCACACTTTATTTAGGTGTAGTTTAATTGATATGTATTTTCCATTACTCTTTTTAAATCTATTAAGGCCATCAGTTAAACTAATGTACGTTTACTGTGTAACAGGTCTGCTGGGTAAATCTCTGTAGGGTTCACTCTTCTTGCCACGCTTGCATGATCCCACACCCGGTAGGGTTTCAGTTTTCAACTTGTGATGAGCGTTCTGGATTCTTATCTCCTGCAGGCTTGGCCTAAAACAACCGGCATTTTTCCTTAGTCCGATTTAAGCCTGTCTTTGTAGTCCCTTACATTGATTGGAACGCCACAGCAGGTACAGTAATCCGGAACCCCACTGTAGCCTGGCTCCCTGTCATCTCTCACTCTAAAGTAAAACCCGGGACCAATTCGGACCACAACGGCATGCAGTACATTAGCTGGGTAGAGCTTTCAAAGTACCATACTGATCGTAGAGATTAAAAAGGCTCAGTTTTGACAGTTTTTGATTTGATTTTAGATCAGATGGAAATAAAACCCTTTCTTGGAAACCCACTAAAGGCTCTGGTGGAGTGCTGTGTTGTTATAAGAAGCAGCAAAGAAGAATTTAAGAGCATATTGATACTGTTGGAACAAAAACGGTTTGAAATCCAGCTGTTCTGTGCATTGTGACAAAATGTAATTAATAAATTATTGGAAGTTGCTTTGAAAAGTTATTCGTCAAACTTCATTGAAAGTTAAGCTAAATTTTTTCCTACAGTGACAATATGCTGGGTAGATTAGACAGCACTGTAGAGCTTTCATTTTTGATGATATGATGTTGTTTAGTGGATCTGTTGGATCATGTAAATAGCCTAATTCATCAGAAAAGCTACTGGAGAGTGAATAGAGCTCATTTGATGATGTTGTGAATATGCTAATCAAAATAATCACAATAAAAAATGCTTACTGCTTGTTACTGTCATTAAAACATCGATACCAGTTTTGTAATAATAGCAGACTGATTATATATTGCATAGTCATATGGTATAATCTTGTTTTAGGTAACACGGCTACACAGAGACTCCCAGTCATGTATGTGCACGCTCAGTCAGACTATTAATTTTAAACACTGTGTAGATTTTGAATCATACTAGTGTACACAACACTGCGTGTGAAATATCGCAGTACAATATTAACAGTTTGAAAGTGCTGGTTTACAAGGCTGGGAATGTTTCTCTAGCTGTCTCCAGCTCTGCTATCGGCTCTGCTTCTCCTTCTCGTACAAGCAGCACTCCAAACAAACTGTACACACTGCATCTGGTGGACATGTGTATGTGTTTGGATCTGCTCAGGAGACTGTTTGGGGGGGGGTGTTTTTATTGGGAGTCAGATGGACTTGATGAGTAATGAAATCACTTGGGTTTTACGAGACAGAGACAGATAAAGTGAAGAGAGCTAGATGAAAAACAGGAGGAGAGTTTATTTGTTATTGGATAGATAAGAACACAGAGATACCGTGTTTAGGGTTTAGTTTAAAGCTAGGGAGCAGGAAGATGAAAAGAACTGAAAGTGGCAGAACTGTTATGTATAGTATTTAAATTGGGATTAGGTTTAAGGTTTAAAAAAATTAAATATTCATATTACCAGTCAAAAGTTTAGACACCCATCTAAATGAAAATTCTCCTCTCAGGTTAGTGAATATTCATGATGGACTGACCAATAGAATCGCTCTAAACCTGCTTAGACATAAACCTTGTACTATATCAGCCTCCACTGCAGGTTAACACAGCTGGTTCATCCTCCTGTACAGCTCCATTCTGGAGGTGTTTAAGGTGGACTGTATAATCCCATGAGTGCTAGTTTACAGTTCCATGTCGTCACTTATTCTACAGTAAAGCATTAAGATACACCTTCTATGAGTAGCTGTGTCCTTTTGACTGGCACTGTATAAATAAATGGAACACACCATTTCACTAATGTACTCGTAATTTCCTTTCATGATCTACATTGTTGGTGGAGTGCTTTACATGTACAAGAAAAATCAGTGCTTTATTATAAAGCAGTTTTCAAAACTGTCCTGAATGGATGAATTTTCCGGGAAGGAGGGAGAGGGAGAGGGGGAGGTGGAGATGGGGTGGAGGAGAATAGGAGTGGGAAAGAAACTGAGTGGGTAAGGGGAGGTAAAGAAGAGAAACTGAGAAAAATTGAGGGAGGGGAGAGAAAGGCTAAACCCAAACTTTTTTTTAATTTTTTTAAAGCTGCGTTTACTCCCTCTTTCTCCCAGTGCTCTTTTCCTGTTGCTTCGTACTTCATACAGGACTGCTATTTTTTAAAATTTTTTTATTTTTACCAGTTTTCATTTAGTAGCCTCCACTACCTTCTGATAATTCTAAAACCACAATATTATATTAGTGGTGCAGAACAAATTTTGTTTTTGATGCTTAATAAATAGCATTTTTTGATATAATTTAAAACTGCATTATTTTATTTCAGTCCTGTCAGTTCATTTGTAGAAAAGCTTATTTGATTTTTTTTTATACACACACACACACACACACACACACACACACACACACACACATATATATATATTTATCTATATATATATATATATAAACAAATAAATATATATATTTATATAAATAAAACAAATAAGCTTTTCTACAAATGAATTGACAGAACTGAATATATATATATATATATATATATATTAATCTGAGTATAGCATCATCTCAGTTTAACTGGGATATTGATGGGGTCAGTTAAGTAGCAGGGGGTTATTGATCAGTTTCAGCTGCTTTAAAAACAGGTGCACTAGAGGAGCAACGATGAGATGACCCCAGAACAAGAATGGTTTAAAAGGTGGAGGTTGTTGCTGCTGGACCCAACAGAGGTTGCACAGGTAGTCCAACTGCTGCGGGATTGCACATCAATGCTTGCCATTGCAAGATGGTTTGCTGTGTCTCCCAGCCCAGTCTTAAGAGTACGGTGGAGATTCCAGGAGACAGGCAGTTACTCTAGGAGAGCTGGACAAGGCTGTAGAAGGTCCTTAACCCCTCAGCAGGGCCGGTATCTGCTCCTTTGTGCAAGGAGGAACAGGATGAGCACTGCAAGAGCCCTACAAACTGAACTCCAGCAGGCCCCTGCTGTGAATTGGTCTGACCAAACAATCAGAAACAGGCTTCATTAGGGTGGACGAGGGCCTGACGTCCTGTAGTGGGCCCTGTGCTCACTGCCCAGCAATGCAGAGCTTGATTGGCACTGGCCAAACCAACGCTGCCAGGTTGCACTTCAGACTGTCCAGGAGCTCCCATGATGCCCTGGTCCAGATCTGGGAGGATCCGTTGTCTCATTAGGACATATATATATATATATATATATAATGTGTGTGTGTGTGTGTGTGTGTATATGTATATATTTCTTTTGTTTTTTTTATTTTAATTGATGTAAATAAATTTAATTTTACATACCAATTAAACAGCATAGCTTGCCATTTTAGTATTTCACATTAGGGGGAACAGCAAGAACGTAGATGATAAATGATGTATTGTAATGATCAGTTTAAAGTAACTAATTATGTGCTATTTGTGTCAAGGTTTGATTGACATAATTTAAGATGTTCAGAATATTAAATTTATTATAACTGTTAGGTTTGAACTGTTCTCTGTGCAGTGTGACTTTTTTTTTACTTTTTCTTTAAATTGGTGAATCCCTGTGTATACTGATTGGATTTCTGTTCCCTTTCTTTTTTCCCCTCTTATGTCTGTCAGACACACACAGGGGAGAAGGAGAAGATTTGTCCGTACTGTGGGCAGAAATTTGCTAGCAACGGAACTCTCAGAGTGCACATCCGCAGCCACACAGGTCAGTAAACCCTGTTAAACTGAGTTTTTGCCCACACGTTGGGTCTCTTCTCTGTATAGGCTCCAGTGTAGATACTTTATTGATCTGTTGACCGTGTATTAGCAGAGCAAAAGCTGTCCTCATTACATAAACGTCGACAGGCGATGATGCATAACGGATCGATAGTCACAACATATGCATGACTAGGCCAACCAACCTTTATTTAGCAGGTGTTAAATCATAGTGCCCAGTCCAGTTTCGTGGACTTTATGGAAGCATGGCTCCCCCAAAAGGGACACACAGAATGCTGCTGTCCTCTGCAGTTCCCAATGTAGAAAGAGTGACAGAGGGCCTTTATAATAGAGAGCCAGACATTCCTGTGTGCTGCCATAACAACTTGCTTCAGCCCAGGCCACACACACACACATAAGCATATGTGTGTGATCTCTCACAAAAAAAAATCTAAAGAAACTTTCCCATCCCCCAGTTTAAGGCTTGTTTTTAGGTATATTATTAAGCCATATAGCCTTTTCCTCTCCTACACATGCCCTTTAACAGGTTTATACAATTCTGTAGTATGATTCTGGATTATATCATGTTATTTATTTATTTTTATTTCATTTTTTAAAAACTGAGTGACCGTTTCATTTGGATGGGATGATGTGAATAGTTCCTGTCAGTCTGAGTGGCCAAAAAAGAAACTTTGAAATTGTCATGGTGTTGTTAAAATGAACAGAATGTTTTAAAAAGGTGTAAATGTTTATATTACTTTATATTATATAATTATATTAACATATTTTTTATATGCTTTCAAAATCAAACTCAAGTTTTTGGTATAACATGGGCCTATTACAATTATTAATTTTGTTAACTCATCATTAATTGCCATGTACATTCTTTTTAATAGAAACTTTACTGTCTTCTTTTTTCATATTGTGTAACAAATCAGCTTCAAATGAATGAAATATGCAATTATCAGAGCATTCCACTGTACTGTTATATACATGGTATGCAGGGACATATAGCAGTAGGTTATTTACGTCCACTGTGACTTTGAATTAGTATGACTAATATTTGGTATTTATATTATGGCAGATATGAAGCTGCCAGTTGTCCCGTTTTTAGTCACAGCTAAAGCTTTCCTCCAAACACTGATCATTTTTCACCAATACATTTCGTCACAATCACAGAGACTTAGATTCGAAGAATTTTCCCAACTTCCTCTTCAGCTGCACAGGATTGTGCGTATTCTGTTTCACTAGTTAATATGGCTCCAGAAGCGCTTGATCAATAATTAGGATTCAGGAAAAAGCAGAAGCGGTCCAGCGGAGGTGGACTAATGCCTGGAAACAACACTGCTAGGGACGGATGGATTGACTTTGGGTAGGAGAAAGTTGACTGAGAAAGAACCACTCATTTCCCTCATAACACGACAATTCCCAGTTTTTATCAAGCCTCCAAGTGGGATGTGGTTTTGAGGAAGCTTCCCGAATCCTCACTCTCTCTCTCTCTGTGTGTTGTTAGTCTCCTGTCTGGCCACTGTAGACGGATTTAATGAGCTATATCAGACACATTCTGGGCTTTTATGGGCCTACGGGTCCTTTGTCCGTTCACAGACGAACACAGCCCACCCATTATTAACACTACAGCCCTTCACACGAAAACACACACTTTCTCACACACGCTTTCTCACACACACACACACACACACACACACACACACACACACACACACACACACACACACACATGCATATAAACATGTCTGCTGTAAAAATGACAAATGACCGTGACAGCAAGATAAATTTGTGGATGCTTGTATGGAGCGTACATGTCAGAGTGTGTGTGTGTGTTTGTGTTTTTATTTGTAAGCCTACGGAGCCTCGTCTAAACTGTGTTTGTACAGATAAACAAAGAGAGGGGTGTTGGGGAATGCGGTGGGAGGGGTGGGAGAGAGGGATGCACCTCAGGAGAAGAAAAGAGGAGAGTAAAAAGAAGGAAAGGGAGAGAAAGGAGCACTCCAAGAAGGCATCCAGCAACAAGACCTCTGACCCCTCCTGCCTGTAAATCTGGCCCCCGTTTTTCTAGCTCAGGCTCCCTTTCACTTTTATTACAGTTCTCTCGCTCTCTCCTTCTCTCTCTCTGTCTCTCTCTCACACTCTCCTGCGCTCTTTCTTTTTTTTTTTCTCTGCTTTTCTCTCTTCTTCTCTATCTCTCTCGCTCTCTCTCGCTCGCTCTCTTGCACTCTCTCTCTCTTGCGCTCTCTCTCTCACACGCTCCTGCGCGCTCTCACTCTCTCTTTTTCTCTTTTCTCTCTTTCTCTCTCCTCTCTCTCTGTCTCTCTCTCTCTCTCTCTCTCTCTCTCTCTCTCTCAGACTCCTGCTCTCTCTCTCTCTCTCTCTCTCTCTCTCTCTCTCTTTCTCTCTCTCTCACACTCCTGCGTGCTCTCTCTCTCTTTCTCTCTTTCTCTCTTTCTTTCTTTCTTTCTTTCTTTCTCCTTCTTCTCTCGTCATGTTTCACCCACTATGTCAACCCAACCTCCTTTCTCATTTTTCCCCCTTTGGAGTTCCTATAAATGATAAACTATACAGGTTAAACAGATGCTTTACAAACCCCTGCATGTAGTGTTTAGGAGAGTCTTATTCCGCTAAGTTGTGGTGCTACTGCAACCAAAACACAGCTTTCAGATAGCCTCAGTAGAGATGGGAGAACGTCCGAAGCTTTAAGAGTGTGCTTTAGCTCTAAAAGCTCTGAATTCTCATCCAACTTGATTGTAGGCTGTCAGAAGTACACCCCCGCCCGACTGTTCATCAACTCATTAAGGTAGTAACTGTTTGAGGTAGTAAAAATATCTCCCACCGTGACTGTAACCCAGCATAATTTTGTCTAAGCCTGACATAATTCCCTTCCAAAAAATTGTCATAAGAGAGATCTCCTTCTACCTCTACCTACATAATTATGTCTTAACCTTTCTATAACAATGACACTCTGTATCCCAACGAAATTGTCTATATGGGCCTGTAATCAGACAGTACCGTGTCTGAATAGGCCTGTAACCAGACAGTACCGTGTCTGAATGGGCCTGTAATCAGACAGTACCGTGTCTGAATGGGCCTGTAAACAGACAGTACAGTGTCTGAATGGGCCTGTAACCGGACAGTACCGTGTTTGAATGTACCTGTAATCAGACAGTACAGTGTTTGAAAGGACCTGTAACCAGACAGTACCGTGTCTGAATGGGCCTGTAACCGGACAGTACAGTGACTGAATGGGCCTGTAATCAGACAGTACCGTGTCTGAATGGGCCTGTAACCAGACAGTACCGTGTCTGAATGGGCCTGTAATCAGACAGTACCGTGTCTGAATGGGCCTGTAATCAGACAGTACCGTGTCTGAATGGGCCTGTAATCAGACAGTACCGTGTCTGAATGGGCCGGTAATCAGACAGTACCGTGTCTGAATGGGGCTGCAATCAGACAGTACCGTGTCTGAATGAGCTTCTAATCATACAGTACCGTGTCTGAATGGACCTGTAATCAGACAGTCCCGTGTCTGAATGGGCCTATAAACAGACAGTACCGTGTCTAAATGGGCCTGTAATCAGACAGTACCGTGTCTGAATGGGCCTGTAATCAGATAATATTGTGTCTGTATGTACCTAAGGTCTTTCTCAGCCTGGCTAAATTTATCCCAACTTTCCTGGGATTCAAAAAATACTGTCCCTGTCCCAGAAATTTCCATATTAAAGTGACTGTAGTCTGACCAAATCCTGTCTAAATCTGATTTTAGGCCAGCAAAAAAGTCTGTCCAAACCCAAACACCACAACCCAGCCATGTTCTGCTGACAACACAAGTGACTCCAGAGTGACAGGTTATAAACTGTTTATGGCAGTGAAAGTAGGAGTACTAAATGAAGGTAGAGTGAATCGTGGGGTACGACAGGTTCACATAAATATTTTAAGCACTATCAGCGTTAGCATTGTGTGGTGTTGTGGTTACTATCTGAGAGACACTGCCGCTCAGGAAGTCAGTAAAGGATTAGCGAGATACACCACACCGTTCTCCCTGAGCTCCCCTGCTGAAAGTGTTGAAGGCCAGTGCTGACAGACCTAAAGAGTTAATCCCTGAGTGTGTGTTTGATCAGTCTGCAGAGGAATAGACTATAAACAGTGTTTGTTTCTTTAGCAAACACTCTCTCTCAAAGCTTAAAGCTAACCTTTAGTTCTAAACCTGACTTTTATAACTTGTAGTGCTAGACTCCAAGCTCACCCTAAGCCCAACCGTAGCTTTAACTTCAGGGAGAAGCTTCGTAAAGGGTCCACATGTTTAAAAAAAAAAAAAAAAAAAAAAGTTCTCTGAATTTTGGTCATTAAATTTAATTAGATCTACCCTCTACAGTTGGAGAAGTCAGACCGCCAGTTATTACTGTGTCGCAGTAGATATTTAATCTGTCTTAGTCTTCAAAGTGAAGAAGAACCGTTGAAGAAATGCCGTTTTTGTTGGGGTTTTTAATTTTGCCTGTGCACAGGCAGACTAATCTTGAGCCTCAACTTAAGCTTGCCCTAAATGCTCCTGGCCTAAATGCATTCAATCAGCCATAGGTGTTCAAAGTTTGCTTTAGTATTTTTACACATGTAGCCAATAATTAATTAAATTCCTGAATTCCAATAGACCAATTTTACCTCAAGACGTCTGTGAAATATGACTGATTTGCAGGGGCTAAGAAATTTCAGTAAATAGCTGAGATGGTAATGGCCACTCAATTTGCACACTGCCATCACCTCCAATAACACGTCCGCTCACCAACCAAACCAGTCCACTTTCCAAACGGTCCAACCAGCAGCATCTGTGACCAATCTTATAATCCACTTGTATTTATAATGAAATTTCCTTTTGAAAATGAGCCGCTATGTGTTCATAACGGGTATGTAGGCTACAGGTTCCACTACACAGTGACTTTAAAAAAAGCTAAAGTTGCCAGAGACATCGCTGCTCTGAGAAGGCCTTTAGCTTGTCTTGTGGTTTTGAGTGTTGTATCTTGAATGACCTGATGTACAGGGGTTGGACAATGAAACTGAAACACCTGGTTTTAGACCACAATCATTTATTAGTATGGTGTAGGGCCTCCTTTTGCGGCCAATACAGCGTCAGTTGGTCTTGGGAATGACATATACTGCGTCCTGCACAGTGGTCAGAGGGAGTTTAAGCCATTCTTCTTGCAGGATAGTGGCCAGGTCACTACGTGATGCTGGTGGAGGTTCGTCCTTCTTGGTGGTATGCTGACATTACCCTGGATACCGTGGCTCTTGATACATCACAAAGACTTGCTGTCTTGGTCACAGATGCGCCAGCAAGACGTGCACCAACAATCTGTCCTCTTTTGAACTCTGGTATGTCACCCATAATGTTGTGTGCATTGCAGTATTTTGAGCAGAACTGTGCTCTTACCTGCTAACTGAACCTTCACACTCTGCTCTTACTGGTGCAATGTGCAATTAATGAAGATTGGCCTCCAGGCTGGTCCAATTTAGCCATGAGACCTCCCACACTAAAATGACAGGTGTTTCAGTTTCATTGTCCAACCCCTGTATCTGTGCCATGCACAGTGAAACTAAATGTCTTTTCAAGAAACATGAAAAACTCCTTTTCTATAGGATATGACGGAATATTTGCACACCTGGCGATTCACACAGTATTAATATAACCTGAGGTTATTGTTGTGGCTTTTTTGAAGGTAAAAGGTGCCAGAATTTTTAGTGACACGGAGAGCACAATCTGTAAAAATGACTGACGTGGTGCATAGGGACAGAACTAAGATCACTGAGGAACTCCGAAGAGAAGAATTACCTCATGTTAAAAAATGTCTCCACGTAAAATGATTCCGGTCCGAGTAATCACTTGCCTCAAGTTTCAAATGGACTCGCTTATGTGGTTTCTGACACTGTGTGGGATACTGTATCCATAAAAACGCTAGTTAAAAGTTCAAAGAACGTGGTGAAGATGCTTAATAGCTCCTTCAGAAAGACAGTGAACTCAAATAAGTTCTTGCTTGAAGTTGTTTGTATAAGAAGTGGTCACATTCACATCAGTATATCATATTTATATACATATATACACTGTGGTTTTGTGCATTCATCATGAGCAGAAGCGCCAGACACAGGATTTCCCGTTTCGCCATTGAAGTTGCCCTGCATGTGAATGAAAACTCTTTTTAGCCGCTGCGTCATGGGCTGTACATGACTACATATGTGGCTGTCGCTGTATAAACGCTGGAGAAGGCTTTGGTTTAACAGATCCCAGAGCAGAGGGGATTTACTCACGATCAGCTTGCCCATGTGCCAGCAGCCTGCCATGACTGTTCTTTTAGTCCAGCGTGTTGATGAAGTCATTCTTAGGCGCCACTGAGGATTCCGCTTGTTAAGACGGTCATTTGTTCTGCTCCAGTCAATCACTCTTTCTTGCTGTGGACTCTTTTGCCAGGGCTGTTCCCAGAAGCTATTTAATAGGCCGGTTCCCCAACCCAGATCCTGGAAGGCCACACCATTGCACTGTTTAGTGTTTTCCTTGCTCTTAACACATCTGAAAGGAATCCAGCATTTTCAGCCCAAAGCCAAAAGTACATGACATGTTTTTCAGTCTGATTGTAAACCCCATTTACGCCTTCCAGCAATTCTCACGTTCTGAAGCAAGTCAAGAGCTTGAGTGCCGATGCTGATGATTTGGTAGTGTGACGGGGTAAGTAGCTAACCTTTAGCACTCTGGTCTATCTCCCGAGTGATCAGCGAAGTTCCGTAGTGTGAGGTGTTCAGTGATTTAGCTAAACGAGTGATTTTGACATCAGCTAATGAGACAGCGAACAGGTAATAAGAAGGGAATAATTGGGTTTGTTGATAGAGACGTTTTTAATTTTAGCAAAAGCACGAACGCCTCTATAACTTTAATGACCCATATGTCTTAATGACCCGAGCGTCACACCAGCTGCCAGGTTGTTGTTGTTATAAAGCTTTCCCCAGATTAAAATGATACATGAATTTCCCAACACAATGTTTATCAATGATTTGGACGTACCCAGATGGAAGTGTGGGATTGCGGTGCTGTTGGGACGGAAGATAAAGGTCACCAGGAACAATAAATGATGATACATTTAGACTGATATGAGGAATATTTATTGAGCTACACATACAGAAGTAGTGTCCCTCATGCCGCCGGGCCACCATGTTTGCAATCGCAAGTCGCCACTCACGCCATGGAGCTGTAGAGGTTCCTAATGGTGTTCCGTGATAATCCATCCCATGCAGCTTCAATATTCTCACACAGTTCCTGCAGATTGTGTGGTAGGGGTGGAGGTGGAGTGATACTAGGCCTACTTGACATGTGACAACAAACCCTTCATGTTGGCGCTGACCACAGTGTTTTCACACACATATTTGTTGGTTGTCTTCACCAAAACAAAAGCGGGACTCTTCACTGATGATATCAGGCTGCCGTTCTGAGTCACTCCCTGACAATCTGGCACGACACCATTGCAGTCTTTGGTGATGTTGACATGCTGTCAAGGGCAATCGCTGTAATGGACTGTGCGCATGTAGTCCTGCGTGGTGCAGCCGTCTGCCAGTGGTGGTGACGTTAACAAGAAGGGCATCACTGCTCGCTGAATGTCCACAATCGTGGCTGTTGGGTCAGTCAGGTACAGCGATAAGGCCTGTCCTTTCCTACAACACGTGAAGCCAAGCGTGAAACTCAAATCATTCTCATGTCTCAGGATGCCAAGCCTACCCACGCAAGTTTCATTCCTGTCGGTGGATTCTTTTTGGATGCAGCTATTTGTGCAACTGTTGTTTTTGAAGATGAGTATATGTGCCTTTACCACAAAAAGACATTAACTTCCCGAAGACTCTGGGTGAAAACAAAATCATCATCTGTATGAAATATGCGTTCCGTTTTCAAAATCCGTGTGGTGTTTCTGTGTGGTGTGAGCTGTATATTAATAAAAAAAAACAAAAAACAAAAAAAAAAAAACATATATATATATATATATATATATGTATGTATTTGTATATATATATATAGCCTCTGTTACTCATCTGATAGGAAAAGTGTATAGTAGTGTACCCCCAGGTTATATTAATCACTGCTATATTCTTGACACAGTTGACACTATTGTATGTGAAAGTAGGCTTTTTGTTGTTTCCAGCAGTTACCAAACATCTAGTCATTCTCTTTTACAGTTACTTGAATATCAAATTTAGTCTGAATAGTTCCTAGTCAATGCCAGAACAGTGTTTGATGTATTTCCCTACTATATATATTAAATAAAACTGGGATACGGTTTTGGAGAGTGTGGCTGGAGAAGGCTTGCTCACAGGCCAGGTTTGGCTCTGTTTGATGATCGTGACAGTAAAGGCTTATTTGAAACACATTCGTCTAAAACACTCTGAAATTTTAAGTAATTTATTTCAGTTCATTCTTGGAATTCAGCAATTATCCAATAAGTAAATGGGCTGTCTGTTTTATTTCGACATACAGGGAAACTTGTCTGAATTATTATTCATGACAGGTAATATCATAATACAAACGTTGTTAAAAGAATGCTGGAGTTCTTCTGACTGATAAATTGCGTTAGCAGGAAGAGCTGTCCAGAGCTGTGGTCCAGTAGGGTAACTTTAGGACCTGGCTTTAACCCTCCTGTTAGAGGGTGAGAACGGACAATGTTTATATTACACACAGAATGTTTGGGTCAGTAAAAGGGGCTGTAGGGGGGAAAATATCAAATTTAGACCGAAACTGATTTGTTTGCTTATCAAATTTGAAAGGCAGTGTGACCGCCTAATCCCTTCTAACCACACACAGTACTCATCTTATCTTGGTCAGGTTTTCTGTTTCAAATAAGATTAAGATTTTAAGATTTAAGATTAAGATTTTAAGATTTAAGATTAAAGATAAATATTGTTGCGAAGAAAATATTTTAAAAGAATACCTGTTAGTGGGATCTGAACCGGATTTGTCTCTGAACAGAAGAGATGATCTGTTTGTCTTAATCGACTCCCATGACAGAAAGTAGGTTTAAAAGTTTTAATAAAATTAAAATAAACTAAACAAATGTGTGGAATCTCTACGTTCTGCCATGTTTCCAATAGATTTTTAATGAACACTAGGTAAATTATTATAAGGAAACCATATCTAAGGTTTGGAAAGCTTGATTATGCCGGATATTGATTAGATTGATGCTAATCCAGCCAAAGATTTATGGAGCAAAATATATTTCATAATGACTTCCCTTAAACAGGCATTGGGTCAGTTTGGCCTGGGAACATTATTGGTGTTACAGTTGAACATAGCAGTAGGGTTAAAGCATGGTAAATACGGAGTGATGGAAAAGAGCAAGTGGAGGTTACAGTGTTTAAAGAGCCAAACTGAGGATGGGTGTGTTCCCTTCGAAATGCCCGTTCAGACACATCTGAGACTTCCAGTGTGAATGAATGTTTTGTTAGTCAGTTGGGGTCCAGCACTATGTCATAGGCCGTTTGTGCTTGTGTGTGTGTGTGTGCGTGCGCGCTCTTCTCCTTAAGTAGTAGGACATGGGAGCTGGGCTGTATGTGAGTGTTTGTGTTAATGTTGCAGAACGGTGCAGTGTGTCCTTGTTAATGTGTGCAGTGTAGCTCTCTAAAAGGTTGGCTTAGCAGGAGGACCTGAAGGAAACACTTACAGAATGCAGACACTGAACATGACATCATAGACCATGCCGTGGTTGGGAAAAAGAGCCAGGTTTAGCTGTTTACCTGGGTTTGCATTTACATTTCCAGACTGAAAGGCCTCTTTAAGACAGAGATGTGCTGTGCACGTGTACTAGGGCGGTCACGATATAAGAGTTTTACCTTTGATATCGATGCTTAACCAGAACATTTCAGAAGAATGTGCAAATATGTTTATTTAGTGGGGCAGTCGTGGGCTGGAGGACAGGTAAATAAATAGGTAACCGTTCATTTAAAATATTTTTGGTTGTTGACTGTTTAAATTATTTTTTTATTAGCTCAAATGTGGCCAAAAATATATATTTTTTTATTTTAAAAAATTATTTTTGTTGTAGCCATGAGTTGACAAAATAGACCTCATCACTAATTTCAGTAACATTATATTGATCATGTGCGCACACACTTCGTATGAACCTGAACATGAACACAGGGTAAACACCGAAATGAGCTGAATGCAGTTTCCAGGTTTCTTCACTGACGTGGCTGCTTGTTCCAACTCTATCGCAGTTATAGCCTCTCGCGGTCGTACTGCCGTGTTGGGTTAGCTTTCCACTGGTTATTGCTTTTGTTAGTTTGCTGAAGGTGATTTCCGTGTTGGTGTTGCTCGAAACGCCGTATTTAAACAGAACTGCGATTCTGTCATAACCACATATGCAAAGGATGCTATGGTGGAATCCACAATCACAGGAGGTTGTGCGGAGGCATGCTGACCTTTAACCTTCAGTATTACGACATGTGTTTTCCATGCAGGGCTTCGGGAGGCAAAAGTAGACCCCACAGTGATTTACCACTATCTTTAACATGACCTATAAAACTTACTGGACTTCACTGGACCTGGAGAGCAAATCATATATATTAGCAGTATAGACAGCCGGACCCATGCTTCCAGTCACCACCACTGTGGGAGAAGCTAGTCTTAGTTGACTAACGAATGAAGTAATGGATTAGTTAACTTGAAGTGATACATTAACAGTGGTTGACTAATGTTAAGCGAACATGTATGAACTACGTGTGTATGTTAAGTCAATGCAGTACCTCATGTTAGTTAGTGAACAGCTAATGTAAAGTGTTACCAGCTACGATGAACCACAACACTCTCACACCTAAGTGAACTTTAATACATTAGCCACTTTAATGGGTTATTTAACTTAACTAGTGCACCAATTTGTTAGTCAGCACTTAATGTAAAGTGTCACCGGCCACAATCAGCCGTCTTACACCTAAGACGGTTCTAGGGCGGTTCGTTGCTGGTTAATTTTTCCAGAGTACCTAAGAACGACAGTGATGGAGCAGGGACATGTGAAATATAAACCGCTGGTTTTCAGATTATGGACACTTTTCTTTTGTCTGACAAGCCGTTTTATGCAACAGTTAAATCCTAACAGGCAAAGACGTCAGCAGGGCACAATGATATAGGATGTCAGTAGTGCGGTCTTGAAGGAGCACTTCATAACATCCATATGAGATACTGTATCAATATGAAATATTATAGTACAGTTAGGGGAGTTCTACATATGTGTTCACTTTGGCTTGGGTACAAAGAGAATGTGTACGAGAGAGAGATAGACAGAGAGAGAGAGACAGAGAGAGAGAGACAGAGAGAGAGAGACAGACAGACAGACAGACAGACAGACAGACAGACAGACAGACAGACAGACAGACAGAGAGAGAGAGAGAGAGAGAGAGACACAGACAGAGAGAGAGACACACAGACAGAGAGAGAGAGAGAGAGAGAGAGAGAGAGAGAGAGAGAGAGAGAGAGAGAGAGAGACACAGACAGACAGAGAGAGAGAGAGACAGACAGACAGACAGACAGAGAGACAGAGACAGACTGCGATAAAGACTAACCGTGTGTGTGCCCCTGTATGTGCCCTGTGCATATGCCCGATGCTGTGTGTATGTATGCGTCTGGTCATGGGTAATTCCTCTGGATGCCCTCTCTGTAGGAATCTGCATCCTCACAGTGGTTTTGTGTGCACTATAGTCTTCAGACATGACACATACTCTCTCAAAGAGGGTCAGCACCAACATCTGCATGTCTGAAACCTGAAACATCATCCTCCTTGCTCATGTGTGTGGTGGTCCTCATCATGCTGAGCTGGAATTTGGATTGTCCTCTCTGGAAGGAGCAGACTGTATGTAGGCAGTGCTTATTTATGACCCCTGTGCTTTTCTAATGTATACAGTTCCATATGTAGATGTGCTCTTTGTCAGTTTACCTTGTACGATCCATATGTGTTCATATGAGAACAGCTGTGAGGAGCGAGGGGCTTTTGGAGGAGCTGCGGGCTGCATTAATGTATTTCTTGTGTATTCTGATGACTGGATGTTTTGAAAGTTGGTGGGAGTCTTTGTGAAAACAGAGGAGTACCGAGATCCCACTTGCATTCCTGCTAGGACTAAATGACAGAACAAAGAGACATACCAGATAAAGGTTACCAGGAACGATAAATGAAAAAATAGAAAAAAAAGACTGATACGGGCAAAAGATTTTTGAGCTACACAATTGTTGGTGGTCTCCAATGAAAAAAAAGTGGGGCTCATCACTGACGATGTCCTGCTGCCATTCTAAGTCACTCATTGACAGTCTGGCACGACACCATTGCAGGTGATGTTGATGTGGTGTTAAGGGCAGTCGTTGTAACGGTCTGCGTGCATGAAGCCCTGCATTGTGCAGCCATCTGTTAATGGTGCTGGCACTAACAAGATGCCCCATGGAGGACATCACTGCTTGCTGAGTGTCTGCAATCGTGGCTGTTGGGTCAGCCAGGTACATTGATAAGACCCATCCTTGTTTACATCACATGCCCAAACTTGAATCATTCACATATCTCCCAATGTAAAAACATTTTAATTACTGATGATTGATTCTCTCTACAGCTACTTGTGCAACTATTCTTTTGACAGTGAGTGTATATAGAAAAATGGGACTCCTGACAGCCATGAAAGAACTAGTTGACCACCAAAAATGTCCTTATCAGATAGTATTGTCATCCTTACACTGTGAAAAGATGGCTCAAGGCTTTGGGTCTGAAAGGATGTGTAGCTGTCGAGAAACCCTTACTAGGGAGAAACGGTCAATCCTACAGAGTAGCTGCTGGTGTTCTCAGAGAAATGGCCTGGCCAACACAAAACCCATACCTCAACATCACTAAACATGCACATAAATTAAACCAGTCTTTTAATTTGTGCACAATACGCTGAACTGTATAGCGTTAAAGGAGCAATATGTAAGATGACCCCACCTCGAATTTGTACTCCAAACATCAGCCTTCATCCCTTTACTCAAACCATACCCCTCTCCAGTGGTAACTCTTGTTTTACTTCTATTTAGATCACTTTTTTTGTTTGCTGCCGAACAATCACATAAACCATCATTGCATCTACTATCCCTTTCATTGACTACCTGTAGGATCTATCTGGGATTATAACCTTTACAGGGATTGACAGGAGATTAGATTACATCACTGGAGCAGTGTTTCTTCACTTGCTCCTCACTGATGGAAGACTCTGCAATGGCTCACTATCACCTCTTGAGGTATAAAGTGGTAGTACGAGACCAGTCGAGTCAGGGCTAGCTGGTTAGCATGCTAACTTCAGTTTCTTCATCAGATCTTTTTAGTTTTAATTTTGGAATGTTTTAAATGATAGATTTCGCACATTGCTCATTTAATCAGCCACATAGCACATATCACATAGGGCCCAGGTTTATTACTTGAATCTGTTCTTTACCACTACAAACATGTACAAAGTGAACACCCCAGAGAGGAAAAAAGTGCACTGAAATATACTTCATTTAATTTACTTAGTGTACTTCCTTTATTTATAATTATTTATATTTATATAAATAAATTAATTTAGAATTAAAATCCTGAAATTGTGCTATTCTCATATACATAGCTAAGTACTTGGTATGCTAAATCCAATCATCAGTGCTATTAAATATTTCCTTTAATAGAACTAACTGTACTTAACTGTACTATACTGAGACAACTCTTAGATTTATTTTGATATACTAAGTGCACATCAACGTACATTTCTTTTGCACCTGTGTTGCTTGAAATGGACTTGCTGGTATTAAAGCACATTTCCAGTACTTTAAAATATAATGAATTTTTACCTGTGACCTTTTCACCTGTGACTGGTATAAAAACAAAAGCATTGCTGAGGCGTTAGGCTTTATTGGCTGCTTCAAGTAGATTAGATTAGATTAGATTCAACTTTATTGTCATTGTGCAGAGTACAGGTACAGAGCCAATGAAATGCAGTTAGCATCTAACCAGAAGTGCAAGTACAGTATTATTTACATAAAGAGCCGAAATAATAAATATATACATATATAAGCATATCTATATACATATATATGAATGTATAGAGCAGCATTTACAAATGAATGTTTCAGCTGCAAGAGTAGTGCAAGTAGACAGTATGTACACAATGAAAATAGCGTCTGAGGTAGAGATAATATGAGAACAGTATGTAAACATGAGTATACAGTAGGCTTGGTGATGAATAAAGTGCATTAGCAGTACAGAATGTGCAAAGATGCAGTAGTAAACCATGCCTGCGTGATCAGGTTATGAGGTTACTAGTCGCTCAGTAGTATATGCCTGCAGCCCTCCTTGTACAGTATTCCAAGACTGTTTCCATCCAGGCTTTTTGGGCTTAGTGTCAGGGGAAGTCTTAAGACTATTATCAGAGTGTGCTCATGTCTATGAGCAGGTCATATCCCAGTGAATGACAAATGATCAATTTTATGATTCTTCTTGTGTTTGTAGACTGTAAGGCATGTATAGATCTTTTTTAATTATCTGGCTGACGAGGAAGAAGCCAAAAACTGAATCCGTGAGGCTATAATATTTCGGACTGGAGCCGTAGAGCTACGAAGCTCTGCACATAACCCCAACGAAATGCTCAGCGGGCAAAGCATGCGACGGGGACAGCCATCTGTGCACCAGACGAACACACACACACACATGCTAGAGGGGTGCCAAATGGATCGATTGGCTGGCTGGGGCATCGGGGGCCACTAGGGACGGCTGGGGCTAAAGGTAGACTATGGAGACACCCAGGGGTCACACACACATGGTGTCCCCTTACAGAGCATGTTAAATCAATTAGCCCCTCTCTTTCCCCACGCGCATACAGCAACACACATCAGCTATCACACGTACTAATCCCTTAACGACTGCGCTAAATCAAAAGAACAATAAGATGAAAATCCCATCAGAAAGGCATGTGGCTGAAACTGTCAGTCTGCAGTTTGGCTGAATTAAACGGACTGTGTATCAGATTGGAATAGATTGCACTTTGAGACCATTGTCTGGAGCTTTGCCCGGTTCTCAGTTAAACATGGCCTAAGCCGTTAAGAGTTTGCATTGGCTCCTCTGAGACAGGAAAGCCAACCGTATATATTAGACTTGTATATCCAAGCAGTAGAGGCTCAAACAGTCAAATGTAGCTTTAGCGCTGTACCACTGTTCGTCAACCCTAAGGCCGTCTGCTCCCAGGCAAGACTGCGGGCTCTTTTTGGCTTAGCCTAATACGGCTTTACAAGCTTTATAAAACTGCGAGTCTCCTCCACAGCCCCAGAATTCACTTCTGCTCTGTGTTTCGATTGGATTGCCTCTCTAATGTCTTCCACAGAGCTGTTCTGGTACGAAATGCAAGCTTGAACCCGATACACCACTTGTTACACAAAGGACAGCTTCTCTCTGATGTTCAGCACATCTGGGGTTTCGATCGGCTTGTTTGTCAATAACCTGCTCTTTAAAGAACGAACCAAGAATGCAGGAAAGGCAGAAAGTTCAGGGTAGAACTTGACCAAGGCCTGTTAAAGCAACTCTCTACAGAGCTCGGTTCCAAATACGCTGGAAGGACACGTATATGTTGGCTTTCTCATGCTACATGAGTCTACAGCTGCACAAAGGGACAGGGTTGTCATTGGTGCATGTTGGTATATAATGGGCCACACGTTTACAAAGGAAGATGGTTCAGAGTTGTAGACAGGCCCGTCTAGAACCTGCACTCACTGCTTACGCAACCATGCTGTTATAACACATGCAGTATGTGGCTCGGGGTTGCTGTGTTGAAATGAACGTGGATGTGGCCAGGACGCCGTGTTGACGGCAGCACATGTTGTTCCAAAATGTGCATATATACACACATACACCCCATACCATGACAGACCCTGGCGCCAGAATCTGTTCAGTCAATATCTTCATCGCTCACGGTATTAGTAGTAGCCTTTTTCTCAGAGCCGTGAGACCCCGCTGCTGAGTGATACAGCTCACCCATGGAGGTGCACCCCCCTACAGGCCCAGAGGCTAAATTAAGGCTAAAGGTTAGACAGTCTGGATTAACGTTAACTCGGACTGAAAGTGAGTTAGCGGCAGATGAGTGAGTACTGAAAGAAGTCTGGCTCAGACGTTCAGGTAAGCGGCTGCTGGTAGCATGTTTTTCCCACCGGATACTGGCATTGCAGATTTAGCCATGAGCAAGTTTTATTTTTTTTTCATGCATGTGTCAGCGAGTGTGCGTGCCAGGGAATTGCCACGTGTTGAGAGTATTGGTGTTCCTACTGCAAATCGGTATCAACCGATACCAATACCGGTGGAGTTTCGTAATTGTCAGTGACTGAAACAGGCTGCACACACCATGTAACATGCACACATATTTGTATGGCATAGACTGAACAGTAAGGACAGTAGCCTCATACTAGAGCTCTGGTTACATTACGCTAGCCTAAATGCGGTAGCTTTTAGCATTTAGCCACTGTAAAAGCTGTATGGAACTTAGCTGGCTCCAGAGCAATGCTGGTTGTCTCAAACAGAAGTGGTAGTAATGTGTAGTTCAGGGTATAAATACAAAGGATATGTTTGGATATTCATTCCGTACACGACACAGCTGCAGTTGTGGCACCTGCCTTGTGTTATACACAGCACATACTGAACACAGTTACCGGAACGTATCATTACACTTTGCATGAAAAAATCAATAATGAATTTGAACTACGCAAAGCTGATGTTCTGTAATTTCATTTGGTCATTTTAAGACCATAGCACTGTGAACATTTAATGATCAATATACACATTTCTGTGGTTCAGGATATGAATAAGAAGAATAACACTTTGGTTGGAAGTGTTTTCTCCTTTTCGATGGCAAACAGGTTTTTATGGATGTCTTATTAGTCCATGATGAACCACAGTGTATTTCCATACGCAACTTTAATTGAATGGGCAGAGCTGTAGCTGATGTAGCTGCACATCTTACCATCGTTCACATGTTGTTGTTTTTCTGGCCTGTTAGCTGTTGAATGGCAGACTAGAACACTTGTAGGTGTAAATGGAGAAAAATATAAGCTAATAGTGCAGTAACGGCTAACAAACAACAGATTGTCCAGCCCTACTTGAGTCCTGTGTATTTTGTTGGTATGATATCGTTTAGATATACAGGTAAAGTAGATTCTGTTCATGGAACGATAAAATATTGTATTATACTATAGGCCAGTTGCAGTAATAACAGAGTCGTCAGTTTAAGGATAGATGTATGATCATGCTGCCCCGTATTGTTATAGCAGTATTTATATCAATAGAGCACAAAGTGAATTTAATGAAGATGAAACCCTCAAAGTAATGTGAGAGGCAGAACGAGGGCTGCTGGGTTAACCTAGCGCTATCATGTGTAGCTGGTAATTTCACCACAGATTTGCCTTGAGAGCAATCTTCAGCTTAATGAGGATCTTACCCTGTTAACTCCCCCGAAGCCGAGCTAATTAACCTTATTACTCACAGGGAAAAAAAACACACACATTTCCAACAATCTCTCACTTTATCTAATTAAACAACATGTTTCTTCTGTCCAACAATCAGTCCCTTAAGAGGTTACACTAACAACGTGAATTAGAAATTGGATTGTTGTATAGTCACACACACGTGTGCAGAGCAGTTGGCATCTCTCTAAAGGCTGCATCTTATTAAGTTATGCTTTGCCATTTCGTGTTTCCTTGAGGAGCTGTCCCAGTTGCCAGACGCATTACTTGTTCCAAAGGGAGCCATTCTCCATCCAGCAAGCCGTTATTTCATTAGCCCAGAAAGAGCTGAAATTAGAATAAGGCTTTGTTTCATGGGCCCGGGTTCCTCTCCGCTTCCCAGTGGTGACTGATTACAGCCAGCGGAACGTAGGCCCGTGCGACATTTTCCGTCTTTCCCAAAAGTAGCAAAGTGATTCATACCATACATGCAGTAGCTGCAGTTGTAGTACCTGCCTTGCCGTTATACACAGCACATACGGTTACTGGCACCTAGCATTACACTATGAAAGAACTGATACTGAATTTGAGCTATGCAAAGCTAATCTTCTCTAATTTCACATTGTGTCATATTACAGCCATGGTACTGAATAGTCATCTTTAACGGTCTGGAATAACATGCTACACTCACAGCACTGATGCTTGCTGTTTCTTATATGTAGGCAATATGCAGTCATGCTAGCAGACCTCTACTGGCCTTCAAACGATATTAGCAGATTTGTGTGCAATGCTAACACGGTTCCAGCCCCCTTTATTTGTTGGTATAGACTTTTGCACATGGTGTGGTACCACAAAACTGTGCTTTACGTGACTAACCTCACTTCTCCATGTAAGTGTTCAGACTGTTTAGGGTGCGTAAGCATGCTGCTGTTGTTTTTTGACCCCTTTGCTGAAGCCGAAGTTTAGAGGTTCGATTAAATCAGACATTTACACCAAATGTAATCATTAGCATTCATAAACAAATAAGCAAAATGACTAATCCTTGATGATTACGAGGATTCAGAGCTGAGGTGGCACACACTGCAGGGCTTCAGACCTCTAATCAGAGCCACTTTCTGCTATCTGTGGCCCAAATCAGCCTAGCCTAAAACAGATCCACGTGGCCGTCCCTCCTGTGATTGACAGCTTGTCATTCCTGGTTTGCAGCTCCATTGAGCATGTTCAGATACCATCTCTCCCAGTCAGAGCTGCAGGACTTTGATGTGCAAAGGGGAGTGGCCTGGGTGAGCCCGCCCACTGTGGGTCAGGCTAAGCAGAGATCAGGAAGATAGAGGGAAGGGTTAGATTAGCAGTGCTGGCTCCTTGCCAAAGAGGTTATATGTGTTTATATACAATAGAGTCAAGATGCTGGGCAAAGAAGGAGAAGTACATGGAATACTGAAGGACGTCACCTTTAACTGAGCATACACGACATTCCAAAAGTCATGGGGTAGCAGAATAGCCACCCACGGGTGCTTAATGATCGCAAGCTGTGGCGTCTGGCTAGAATTGTCCTTGCAAACAGACAGAAATCACATCCACAGTCAAAGCAGGAGGCCCCACCAGCATATCCCACAGGTCAATATAGCATTTGTGAGCTTCTATGGGTAATAGGAGCAGAAGACCCACCAGAGTGCCTCTGTTAATACCACCACACTGGACACAGTGTCTAACCAGGGCTTGTGAGGCTGCTAACTGGACCCTAGAAGACTGGCAACATGTGGCGTGAGTCACGGTACCAGTGTTTCGGCCTGATGGTAGAGTTCATGTGTGGCATGGGCCAAATGAAGCCATGGTTCCGAGCTGTCAACCTGGCACTGTGCAGGCTGATGGTGGTTCCATACTGGTGTGGGGTATGCTTTCATGGCATCGATTGGGTCCACTGGTCCACCCAAACATGTAATTGACCGATGCTCTATACATTTCAGTGCTGGATAATCATTTGCATTCCTTCATGTCCCCCACCTTTGGCCCGCCATTGGCCACAAGTTGTCCAGAATTGGTTTTGAGGAGCGTTCTAGGGAGTTCAGATTAATGTGTGTGCCCGTCATGTTCCTCTTACATAAGCTCAATTGAGCATTTATGGGATGTGGTATAGAGGTCCATTCACACCCAAGAAGCTGCACTTACAAATACCACAGAGCTGTGGCTCATGTCCCTCCAGATGTCTTCCATCCACTTTTGGAATCGGGTTACAATGGTGGTCCTACACTATACTATCCTGTCCCATAACTTTTGGTTTGCAGTGTTGTTCTGCTATGAATTGGACTCCAAAGATGTGCTCCAAATATCATTTGTTTAATCAGCCAAATGAATGCTTTTCTGAAGGGATATGTACCTAGATTAATGTGCAAGACCCGCTGGACTTTCAAAGAAAATATTATTTTCAACAATGATGTTTCTGTTGTGTTCCATCCGGTTATACCAGCACTACTAATATGATGGGAACCCCCCATCGTCCACATCCACATCCAGAATTACACAGTGCACACAAGGGGCCGATATTAAGTGTTGCGATGTCATATATGGTAATGACCTAAAAATGTGTTTGTGACCTCACAGTCATTGATTGATTATGTAAAAATCAAAACAGCAGACTTTGCAGCTTAGTTTCCTTGTATAACGAAACAGCGTTCACATAAGAAGCAAGGGAAACTCATTTTTCCAGGAGTCCTTGTAATTAATAACTTGACCTTGTCTCCAAGCTTCACAACATCACGGTCCAGTTACAGCTTTACAGCCATAGACCACACAAACTGTGGTTCTCAGTGTGCTATAATGGTCCTGTCTGGTTTCAGTCATTCTGCTCCAGTTCTGAGTGTAAGAGCTCCGGTTGAAAGGCCCTGGGCAGTTGGACGTGGTGTAAGCAGAAAATTGGCTCATATTTTCAGCTTTGAAGAAAATCAAGTTCAGCTCCCAAAGGGAGAGATTTCCAGTACCAGGCATACAAATCTGGTCTCTGGGGAATAGAATGCGATGTGATGTCATAATAGAACAGCGTGTCACAAAACACCTGTGATGTTATAAAGGAACGGAATGGCGTAAGCCATTGTGATGTCATAATGTAGTGGAATTCGACTAAGAATGCCACACGTGATGTCACAATGAAGCTGATCAACTCAAATGATACAGGGACGTTTGGTTTGAGCCAGAATGGGCTTTGTGGTGTTGCAGTTTTCATTCCAGCTTCATTCCACTTGTTTAGTTGGTGGGTCTCAGTATTCACTTAGCCAGCCACAAGATTGTGAGGTTAGTCAACACAGGTTTTGCCCTGTTTGTAAATCCCTGTTGACTCAATAATAAAATGCCATCTCTGAGTCGGATCTGTTTGTTTGAATAGCACTGCGTAAACTGTTCGCTAACAATAGTGGACCATCAGTGCCAGCTAGACTACAGGTCTCTGAACGCCTCACCAAGATCGCTATTCAAAATGTTTAGCTAATCCAAATGTATGAATCCCAGCGATCCAGATCACAAGGACCCTTACGGCTTGCTGACATGTTTCATGAATCTCACCCAACTCGTCTATTTTTGCTGTTTGTTGAGTCTGTCTGTCTTTGCCTTATATGACAATATCAGGAGTAGAGTTTATGTAGGCACAATTAGATTTGTCTGTTGCTGTTTAAACACACCATTCAAAGTGAGAGAAAGAGCGCAGCTGTGGTCAAGCGAGCTAGAGGGAACGAAGCGAGGGAACGGCGTTGGCGAGAACACAGCAGTGAATCAGAGAAATAAAGCTTTGTTTTATTTTCATCCCCTCTGGATATTAAACTTTCTCCAACCATCTTCTCTGCAGCTGGTGCAGTTTACTGCTCATCAACTCCTTGTCATTGTTGCTTTCTGCCATGAACAGTGCATCTCTGTGATGACATTCCACATAAACCATCATCTGTTGTCATTATTGTTTGCGTTTCTGAATATATCAAGTTTGCTTACTGTACCAACACTGAACAACTAAATGTTGACTTAATTATTATTATGTTTTCATAATTATGACCGAGTTATTCAGCTGTTTCATCCTGTTTATTTATGCAAAAGGAAAATTGTGCTAAAGTATTATAAAATGCATTTAGTCTGTTTTGCCTTGCCAACAACAATAAGAAGTATTCTGATACATATGATGTAGAAATCTTGATGTTAAGTTTGTGTCTTAGATTCCCCTATTTTTATACCCATCAGGTCCTCTCAGCTCACATCCTGGCTCTTATTAGATCCATTCCTCCCTGTGGGCTGCCTGTCTGTGGGCTGATGGGTGACTGTTGGGTGCTTGCTTGACAGCTGTATTTAAACAAGGTTTGCTCCAGAGTGGTGGTGATCATGATGATTATGTGTATGTGTTTAGGTGAACGCCCTTATCAGTGCCCTTACTGTGACAAGGCCTTCAGCAAGAATGATGGGTTGAAGATGCACATCCGTACACACACCAGGGTAAGACCAAACAGTGCCGACCGCTTTCTCCCTCATTTACACTCCCACAAATGCATGGACATTTGACCAACTGAACTCCCTGATGAGCTGACTGATGCTTACAACCACTCATTTCCATGCACGTTATCTGCACACATGCACAATCTCGCTATTTGTGTTTCTGTTTTGCTCTTTTACTGCCACGTTGCATCTTGTTCGGAGGGATACTATGACTTTTATCATGTTGCTTATTGATTTAGTAACCATTCTCCCATGATGATTGTCTGGCGTAGTCTGCTGAAGGTGTGCTCCAGTGACTACATTACTCATTAGTGATATTACAGGCATTGGCAACATCACTGGTGTGTTTTGCTTACCTTTGCAGAGGGAATACAGTCAAAAATAAAAAACCCTGTGGCTAAACTGGGTATTTACAGAAACATTCATTAATGTCTTTTATCTAAGCTGAATAAACCAAATAACCTCCAGCAATAAACAAATGTACAGCATCGGAGAAGCTGGAACTTTAGTTTTATCAAGAGACTTTGAATGGAGCTTGCCATTAAGTTTACCATTGGGCTTCAGGGTGGAATTATAAATGTTCTAAAGGTCAGACCAGACTAGCATTAAAAAATGAATAATTTAGTGCGTTAATGCCTTATTAATGTGTCTGCGTTGACGCCAGCGATATTGCTGCATATGAGAGTCTATGTTCGAGCCTGGTGGGGCTGGACTGAATGTTACAGCGCTGTGTACAGCAGGAGGATTATAAAACAGTTTCTGTGGATATTTATAGGCTCCGCAGCATCTAGCTGGTTAGGAAAATGCCTCCTCACCACAGGATGAGCTGTCTCCGAGTGTCTTTTCTTAAATGCACTTTTTTTTCCCCCCTGCCAGATGGCAAAACAGGATTTGTGCAAAACACAGTTCAGTTTGAGGTAGGAGGCAAGGGGATGGCATCACTCCAGGCAAAACATAGAGATATCATTCATCTGTCCATCTCCTTCGGAATGAAAGGAAATTCCACAAGCGTTTACATTTCATTTGTTGAAGTAAATAAAATGTACACTACACAAACTGTGCTCTGAAACTGAGATTACGTATATATACTCACACACATGCCCGAACACTCATTATCAAAAGAATAGCTGCACACAGAAGGAATCAACCGACAGGAATGAAACTTGGTGGGCAGGTTTGACACTGTAAGTCGTGCAAATGATTAAAAAATTTAATTCAAAATAGAAAATTTTAAGCTGGCTGCACATGTAATGTAAGCAAGGATGGGGTTATCACTGTACCTGATTGATCCAACAGCCACGATTGCAGACATTCAGTGAGCAGTGATGCCTCCATGAGTCATCCTGTTAGTGCCAGCACCAGTGGCAGGCGGCTATACGACACAGGACTTCATGCACACAGACCATTACAGTGACTTACCTTAACACCACGTCAACATCACCAAAGACCGCAATGGTGTTGTGCCAGACTGTCATGGAGTGACTCAGAAGGACAGTGCGTCCTCGTCAGTGACGAGTCCTGCTTTTCTCTTGGTCAAGATGACTCAACGAATCTGGCACCGTGGTCAGCACCAACATGCGCGGTTTGTTGTCGACGTCGCACATCCAGAAGGCCTGGAGTCACTCTACCGTACATTTCTGGCATTTAGCTGATGCTTATATCCAGAGCGACTTACAAGGTTAATCACATTACAGGTAGGCCAATGTAGTGTTAGGAGTCTTGCCCATGGACTCTTATTGGTGTAGCGCAGCATCACCCAGACCGGGATTCGAACCCCAGTCTTCCACATGTGGTGGTGGCTACTTGGCGGGTAGTGGTGTTATCTGCTGAGCTACACCAACCACCAGGTGTAGCAGTTGGTGTACCTCCACCACTTCCGCACCATTTGCAGGAACTGTGCGAGAATATTCAAGCTGCATGGGATGGATTATCACAGGACATCTTTTATTGTTCCTGGTAACCTTTATCTTCCTTCCCATTAGAACTGCAGTCCCACACGTCCTTCTGGGTGCAGCTATTCTTTTGATGATGGGAGCATATATATGATGCTGATTACAGTTAAATAGAAGCAAATCCAGAAAAACAACCCTCTGATTAATATTTTACTTTAAAATGCCCTGCATATTCACTCTTTGCAGGTCTGGCCCCACTGCTGTGAACAGCTCTGAGTCTATGATTTTCTAGAATGGTGTATTTCACTTCAAATCACACTGATTAACTTTAAGGTTTACATCTCAACCACAGTTATGCAGAAATGTTGAGCTGTTTTGTGGAACTCACCTTTAAAGTAATATGCCCTGATTATAACTGTGATGCGGATCAGTTATGTGGTTTACCCTGACATGCATATGAATGATATTTCAACCCCTATTAGAGATTTACAAGTCATCTTGAGTGTATGGGCGGAGACATTTCATGTTAAACCACAACACAACAGGCATGTGTGTACCTAGGTGCTTATATATACAGATACATGGTGTCTCTATAAAAGAGAGTTGATTACTTATAGCTCATACTTGTTTCTATATAAACAGATATGCACTTTAAAGTCTTTTAAGCCTTGGGATGTCCGAAAAGACTTCGGGATGAGGCTTTGTCATGCACTAGAGAAGTAAGCTGTAGTTCCTGCCCTGTCCTTTGAACCCACCATACCCTTTGAATTAGTTTTCTACGGCTCTACCACCGTGCATGTACGAGTGTCTGCGCGTTTGAAGGATATCCAAGTGTATGAAAAGGCTTATCTTCATACCCTTTGATTTGCTATGCTTCAGTAAACTGGAGCTTACTGTGACTAAGCAAACATAGTCACACACGCTCTCTTGTGTGTGCATGGAGTACCTATCTCATCTTCAGCTCAGATGTGCTCACTGTTCAGAAGGTGAAATGAGGACATGGAAACAAATGTCTTTCCCAGGTTGAACAAGGAAAGTAAAGATGGATTTGGGATGGGGGAAAAACGCCACGTTACACCAATATCCCTAAATCAGTGCTCCACTCAGTTGAAATGCATTATTAACACCAAGCACGATTTATCATTGGATTTACTCAGAGAGCAGTAAATGAATAGAGCGTGTGTATAACTCATGAGGCCTTGTACATCGAATGCAAGTTTTCGGGCAGCGAAAATGTGACAGCATTTTATTAGCCCTCTGTTCAGTTGCCAAAAACTTTTTGCTGGTTGACTGTGGCATTGGCATGCCAAAATGATGGATCAGCTGTGTCCCACCAAGTTTTTCGCAAATGTCAAAAGCATTCGAATCACCAAACGCCACTCACAGTGCACTCAAACCTGGACTATGAGCGTCCAACTTTGTGGGAATGCACTCAAAGCTCTGAGCTCCTGAAACGATGAAGCTCCCGCGTTACTTTCAGCTTTCCATTATGCCAATGTACCCATCTCAGTGTAAACGTTTACCCGCTCTGTGATGAGCAAAGGATATTATAGTGCACATGAAGACGTCCTCATTTGGTGCTTCTCCAAAATCTGTTCAGTCTGTATTGTAAGTCCAGGCTGTATTGGTTTTAGCTACTGATTGAGGCAGAAAAGCATTTAGTTGCATTTATTTATTTATGTATTTATTTATTTATTTATTTATTTATGGTTTTATTTATTTATGGTTTTAATACATACTTTTAAATCTTTATGGATTTTTTATATTTATTTTTGCATTCCCTTAGTGGACAACATCCTGCAGAGTTTGTCTATTTTGTCTTTCTGATGGACATTCTGTATTTTTATTCTTAGTATATTTATTTTACAAACGAATCAACTTTATTAAAGTGCTGCATCCTGTTTAGGTTTAGATGCACGGAAATGGTGGCCTGATGTTCTGCATTTTTGTGCCATTAATTCACATAAATAAATTACGTTTAGTGTGCAATGGCCTTTAGAGTTGAGCAGTGTAACGCTTATAAGGTTTTCAATCTTTAATTTAGCTAGTAAACAGCCAAATAACCACACCCAGGTACACCCATCCGAAAGTTAGTTCACACAGGTAGTGTACGAACAGATCTGACAAAGCTATGCTGAACTGGGGCTGAGCACCAGCTAACAGCTACCACAGAGCTTATTTTCAGCACTCTGATGTGAGTATCTGTGCTGCAAATCCCTTGTAGTCATATCTCCTTTGTGGCGTGTGGCACTTTTATCATTGGTAACTAAGTAGTCATCAACTTTGCTTACACACCAGACAGCTCCAAACAGCACAGAACAGGGTTAGCTTTGGATTTTCTATCCTCCAACAGTTACTTAACGTTTGGCCTTTTCAGAAATTATTGTCCATACGTGTCTCAGCAGAGCAGGAGGTAGGCAGAACCTTCAGTGTGTGGCACTGATTGTATCTGTACCCTGCACTTTCAGGTAACTTTAGCTTAGGTGGTGGTAACAGATCCCAACACCACAGGGCAGATTTGATTTCACCTTGTCTCTCCAGCATCAGTCTCTTGACTTCGTTCCCTCAGATTTCAGTCGTTTGTATGTGAGCTCAGCACCTTAGGTAGCCAGAACTGAGCCGATTCCTTGGTGAGCAGGCTGTTAGCTCTCTCCTAGTTAGCAGCCTATTTATCATTTAGCCATTTGTAGTAGTTATCTAACATTTTTTTATAAAAAAAAAAAAAACTCTAAACAGGTCAAATAAAAGCTAATATAATGAAACCAAAACTCTCACAGTGGTGTAAGTCCACAACCGGTCCTGATGCAGTGCTTTACAAACCATAGCAAAGAAAACTAGAACTAAATCTTCTGAAATTGCCCTACTAACTTCAAGTCAAAACTCAGTTTTGCTAGGCCGAATATCGAATATTATGAAATTATTGTAATCAGTGAATCCATTATGGTCTTTCGTGCTGTAGTCAATAAATAAAGAACTTCCTTTCTGAGATTCTAGAATAACACACTAACCAAGAGCTGTGACGTTAAACTTTGCTACTTTTATCATTTATTAGGAAAACAGCATTTCCACAGCTAGTTGGATGGGAACCTGGCTAAGGAAACTTGGCCTTGTTTACTGTACCACAGGCGCACCCACGTCTTATACTGCACACTAATATATCATACTGACAGATAATAACGGCTGAACGCCACCTCGCCTACACGCATATGTATGGAGAAATGTCCCCATAATGACCAGACAATGAGCAAATTCAGACGTTGTGTCATTTTACTGGTCCTCTTGGGTACACGTTTTACACAAAATGCAGCTTTCGCTTCAGCAAACTCAGTTTAATGACCAAGTTCAGCCCTCTGGAGTTGTGATTCTCATTGTGGTATGCTATTTAAACACGGTTCCATAATTACATACATGGTTACGTGATGCAGTACGTTTACATTCTCTATCAGATTCTGGATCGTTCTAGATTTGGTTCCATTTATTGCAATAAAAAATGAGAAACTTGCCCGTATGTCTGCAACACAGGACTTTACGCACTGCAGGAGCTTTCAGCAAATTCAAAATATCGCAGTATAAGATCTCTCCTTCTGCTGGTGTGCCTACAAATCTGGTATTAATTGAGAGTTTAGAGTTTCAGTGAACTACAGCTAAGAAATAATTATTTTAATATGAACATGCTCTTTGTTTTTAGCCGCCAGTAATTGTGACATGCAGCTGTTTGCCCCTCCTTTCATTTTGCCGTGCAGTTCTAATGTCAGTTTTAACTACACTCTAAAAAGTGAAACTTGTGAGAAATTTGAAGTGCTGGAAGAGCAAGAGCAAACCGTTAAATTGATTGACACTACATCTTTACTGTGTGTGTGGGGGTGGGTGTGTGTGTTTGTTTGTGTGTCTGTGTGTGTGTTTGTGTGTCTGTGTGGGTGTGTGTCTGTGTTGGGTCTGTGTGTGTCTGTGTTGGGTGTGTGTGTGTGTGTGTGTCTGTGTTGGGTGTGTGTGTGTGTGTGTGTGTGTCTGTGCGTGTGTGTGTCTGTGTGTGTGTCTGTCTGTCTGTGTTGGGTTTGTGTGTGTGTGTGTGTGTGTGTGTGTGTGTCTGTGTTGGGGGTGTGTGTGTGTCTGTGTGTGTGTGTGTGTCTGTGTTGGGTGGGTGTGTGTGTCTGTTTGTCTGTGTATGTGTGTGTCTGTGTCTGTTGGGTGTGTGTGTGTGTGTGTGTGTGTGTGTGTGTGTGTGTGTGTATGTGTGTATGTGTCTGTGTGTGTGTGTGTGTCTGTGTCGGATGGGTGTGTGTGTGTGTCTTTCTGTGTGTGTCTCTGTGTGTGTGTGTATACAGTGTATGTATGTAGTATAAAACAGTGTGTACTTTTGTGTCTTTAGTTTATTTCAATGTCATATAATAAGAAAGTCACTGCAAAAGTCAAAAATTTAAATCATGATAAAATATTATCGCTGTTCAAAGAAAAAACATGCATCTCCTTTTTTGTCATGCATCTCCATTTTACTTTTATGCGTCATTTGGACACAGTAGCTGCTGCTTTACATTGTGTGTGAAATTTTCATGATGAATGGAACAACAGAATGGACCAAAACAGCTTGGGGAAAAATTCTGGTTCTATTGACTTTAGAATTAAAGTAGGTTTTTGACCTGTCCTGGAAAGCTGTCTTTTAGGAGATGCTTGTTTTTTCTTTGGGCGGCAAAGATTACTAACATTACAGCAGTATCAATACAGTAAACCATACAGTAAGCTATGGGCTGAACTTTCGACAGACCTTTTCCAGCAGTGAAGGTGACTGTGAGGAGTAACGGCTAGATATCAGTCCTAGCACAGGTAAGTTTGAAAAACAAACGGCTAGTGTTAATGGAATTATACTTCATACGCATTTCCAGCTCAGGCTAGAGCTGCACTCCAATGTAATCAAGCCAAGCTCACCACCTCGGTCACTGCGAAAGGCCCAACCGATGCAGAATCCACACAGAGCGCTGAGAGTCCGCCAGACGCTCTTTACTGGAAAAGTTATGAGCTGACATCTGACACACAGCAGAGAGAGAGCAGTGTTGATGATGGCATAATGAGAACGACACTTTGATGATGTCATGGAGAGAGAAGAAAGGCAAGTAAGCCAAATCTGCTGGTTTACATACGGGTTTTTAGCCGACTTCAACCCATTAACACTTAGTAGTCATTAACACTCAGTCATTTTTTTGTTTTTCATTTTGGATGGACACACACACAGCTCTATCTCACGATCGGAGGTCAGAATCAGTAATGATGGACAGCTGCTGCAGCTGTGATGCTTTACCACCATCCGCTATGGATCCCCTCTCTCACTGTGCATCAGTGTTTGTGTCTTTGTCTGTGAACCTTGACCTTTCGCATTTTTGTGAGTGTGTCGTATGGCTGAAACTCCAGCCCAGTGTTTTTATGAGTGATCTGATACTTGTTAAACTGACAAATTCAACAATAGACTCTTCCAGTAATTTATTTTGCTTGGTAGAATATCTCTCTCTCTCTCTCTCTCTCTCTCTCTCTCTCTCTCTCTCTCTCTCTCTCTCTCTCTCTTGCTCTTTCTCTCTTTCTTTCTCTCTCTCTCCCACTCTTACTCTCACTCTCTCGCGCTCTCTCTCTCTCTCTCTCTCTCTCTCTCTCTCTCTCTCTCTCTCTCTCTCTCTCTCTCTCTCTCTCTCTCCCTCCCCTGTCTCTCTCTCTCTTTCTTGCTCTTTCTCTCTCGCTCTCTCTCTTGCTCTCTTTCTCTCTCGCTCTCACTCTCTCTCCCGTCTCTCTCTCTCTTTCTCGCTCTTTCTCTCTCTCTCTCTCTCTCTCTCTCTTTTTTGCTCTCTCTCTCTTATTTTCTCTCTCTCTCCCCTCCCTCTCTCTCCCACCCATCTCTCTCTCCCACCCATCTCTCTCTGCCAAGTTTTTTGACAAGCACACATACATGCGTGCAGAGACACTTACTCTTGATCTTCAGCACTTTGTGTGGGTGTGGATGGGTGTGGGTGTGTGTGTGTGCCCCTGCCGTAAGATAACTCGGTTTCCCAGGATCCTTTCTTCCTGTGTCCACCTGTTCCCATGGCAAATAAACCTGCTAGATCAGGGCCAGGCCTGTGCTATCTGAGTGTCCAGCAGTCTGCCCCATAAGAGCTTTTCTCCTGAAGCGTTCAAGCACAGAGTTGAAGTTGACATTGTCCAGAGGATATCTAGAGTGGGGCCTGTTTATGGGCTCGTGCAGCACGGAAGTAGAGATAATGGTGTGTGTGTGTACGTGTGTGTGTGTGTGTGAGAGAGACCCAAAAAGAGTCACCTTGTGTGTTTAAGGTGGTAGTAACTTCAGGCTCCAGCAGATGGCGCTGCACGAGGATGATGTGGATATAAATACCCGCGGGTGTGAGTGACGGATTTATAGATTGAGAAGAGTTGGTACAGTGCAGGGAATGTCTCGTTCGATATGCAGAAAAGGGTTTGCAAAGCAGATGTTAATGATTGGCTAAAAGGAGTGACTGCATTTGATGTAAGAGTGTCTGAACACTGATGTGGCCTACATCCAGTAACTTGTCCAGTACATGCCAAATCCAATCACAGCTGTTATTGGTGCTTGTGAAGGTATTACACACAACTATTGTGATAACACAACTATATATAGCAATGCACACAGATATTCTCAGCTGCTAAAGAGAGGCATGCTGGCTCACCAGAATACACTACCTCCATTTATACTTTACACTTTACACAGACACTAATGACTCTATTTTTATACTTTCATACTTTATCTTGTATCTCTGTCTCTATCTGTACAACTCTATCTTGTGCTTCTGTTGTTACTTCTGTATAGTGTGTATATCTGCTACTGGATGCCTTGAATTTCCCTCTGGGATTAATAAAGTATCTATCTATCTATCTATCTATCTATCTATCTATCTATCTATCTATCCATCTATCCATCTATCCATCTATCCATCCATGTATCAATCATTTCATTAATGTGTAAAGGAAAAACAAATACCCTCCAAGTGGTTATATTACAGGAGAAGGCAAAAACATTTAATGTATGTTAATGAAAAGAGATTTTATTTGAAATATATTTGGAGTATTTCTATGAGTGTAAACATTATGGACTTTTCACACAATGTAGGCAAAACTAGTCAAACCCTAAACCCATAAACAAGGCAGAGTTATCCATCAAACAGTCCAGCTTACACTCGAGTGCCTAAAATCTAAGCAACGGTAAAGGTTATTGCAGGTTTTAGTTTAAAGCCTTTTGTCTTATTTAGCATGGTATATTTTTGCTGTATCAGCTGATTTTATACTGGTGATAATTATACAACATGCAGAAGCGAAAGAAGAACACACTGTGGAACTTGTTCTTTTCTTCTGGGTAGCTTTACTTACAGACATATTTCAGCGCAGTATACCGCACGTCTCCCCATGATTTTACCCAGCCTTCCTTTATTCATGAAAGACAGGCAAAAGCATACCACCAATTTCCAGTAGAATGCAGACAAAATAACTGCAGACCAGATCATCAATCATGGTTTGGAAGAAGGCTCCAACCCACACCTACATCAATACACTTGTAGCATGCATTGTATGAGTTGGTAAAAGCATCAGCTGGTAAGTCTGCTTTTGAATACGTTACATCTACTAAATAACAGACTGTGCTAATGATAACATGTCCAGCCTTTGTGGGGATATTTGGCTTTGCACTGTTCTCACTGTGTTTTAGCGAGAATGGGGGGGGAAAATGCAAATAGCAGAAACAGAATGCTTCTCAGGTGAAATGTTTTTGTCAGCTGTTGTGTTTTTGTAACTCTCCTACATCGTTATTCGATTAACTCTTGTGTTGTTGCACCAGATCTGTTTTGGAAATGAAGTGAAAGCAGGAACGTGTGAACACGTTTGTGAAAGGATACAGCTGCTTCACAAGAAATGGGACTGAAGTCGATCTCAGCTTTATTAACTGTGTTTTAACAAATGAGAGAAACTTAAAAAACAAATTAGTGTTAAAAAAAAAAACAGTGATACGGTGAAACACTGATTTGCACTGTTCTGAAATAATGTACTTTTACATTTAAGGCATTTAGCAGACGCTCTTATCTAGAGCGACTTACAGCTGTGCCTAGTGTTCTGTCAGAGAATGTTTCCTAGCTAGTACCAGAAGGTTAGAGTCTATAACTCATCTTGAGCTCGAACAAGGACCAGTTCTGGAGGAGATACAGAGTTACATACAGCAGAAGAGCCAACCACAAGCCAGCAAAACGTTCAGCTTTGCATAAGTGCATAATCTATTACCTATTAGTACTTACTCACTTAAGTGCTTTACAAAGAGATGGGTCCTTAGTCTGCGTTTAAAGACCATGAGAGAGTCTGCCGTTCAGTTCATTTCACCATTTGGGCTCCAGGACAGAGAAGAGTCTGGATGCTTGTTATCCATGCGTTTTGAGGGATGTCGGGTCAAGCCGAGCTGACTTGAAGCACAAAGGGCTCGAGGTACAGATCCACTCTTAAACATTGCCATAAGGTACTTGTGTTGGACCACCTGGATTCATTAGAACGCCCACAGCAAGGCTTATCTGAAGGCGGGACTGGTCAAAATGCAAACAAGCACTGTGACTGGTAAACGGGTTTCATTTCATTAATACAGTCATCCGCAGTATCAGCATCACTGATATGAAATGAAAGTCTGTCTGTCTGTCTGTCTGTCTGTCTGTCTGTGTATGAGCAAGCTGAATGGCACTCTTCTCATTTCCTCTTCTTATTTCACACTTTAATTCCCACTGTGTGGTAACATAGGGGGTGGTGGGTATGTGTGCGGGTCAGTTTCACGCGAGTTAGATCACAATCTTATGTACAAGAATGAAGTGTGTGTATGGGGACGGAGGGAGGTTTCGCTGAGGGGTGGATTGCAATGGGGGTCTGTCTTCAGCCTGTAAATTTGTTCCAGGTGTATCTGGACACTTGTGTGTCTTGCATCTTGGAATCTTCAGTTATATAACAGACTGTGTGCGTGTGTGTGTGTGTGTGTCTGTGTGTGTGTGTGTGTGTTTGCGTGCGTGTGTGTGCGTCTGTGTGTGTGTGTGTTCTTAATAAAATAATATTTTTTGTACTGTTCATAAAAATATTGCTTTTGCTGTTTGTTTATTAATGTTCTCTCTCTCTCTCTCTCTCCCCACCCTCTCTCTCTCTCTCCTCCCACCCCCCCCATTACAGGAGAAGCCATACAAATGCAGCGAGTGTAACAAGGCCTTTAGTCAGAAGCGAGGTTTGGATGAGCACATGCGCACACATACCGGAGAGAAGCCCTTCCAGTGTGACGTTAGTACCGCACCACACTGCGCGCACACACTCACACAACCTTACCGCAGTCCACAGGCTCTTACAGTAGGAGAAAAGACAGCAGTGGCTTGTGGGTGCTGTATGACGTTGGTCAGGTTTAAGCCTCAGACCGCTGAAGTTAGACTGGCTTTAACTCTAGAGCCATGATTGGATTTAATCTCGTACTGGCGTCGGACGACCCATTCTAGCACTCCTTAGCAAACCCATGGGGTTACACTTTGAGAAGCCTGTCCACGGATACGCTGTTCGTAAGTGTTTTACGGAAAAAGAGTATCAGGCAAACTGGAATTTCAGGATCAATTAACCCGTGAGTTGTTTTTGTTGTCAGTAGTCCACTACTGTGGAAATAGTTCGTCCAGCCATCTGTGTATTCATCCCAGTTTGGGTGTATAAATGAGACACACAGAGGATGTTTGTGTTAAAGGCTACATGCACAGTGCTGTGCAAAAGACCACCCTTCATTTTCCAGTCAAAGCAGCCATTAGGTACGCTTTATTTATAATTCAGGTCGAGGTCTGGACTCTGTGGTGGTCAGTCCAATGTCCTGGAAACACCAGCCGCTTCTTTGTTTGGTGTATCTGTTTCCTTTTCTCAGTGAGGAACTTTTTGACAGCTGCACATCCTTTCAGACCCATAGCACTGATTTGTCTTGTTACAGTGGAAGAAGGGACAGAAACACCTGTGGTTCACATGTTCTCCTCTCGCTCAGAGCTGAAGGTGCGGTTCACCTGATGGGGACAGTTTGGGTGGTTGACTAGGTCCTACACAGCTGTTAGGGGCCGAATTCCACCATGCCTTTTAATCATTCCTGAAGAATCTAACGTCATGGCTGTGTAAAGGGCTTGACTGGAAATGACATAAATGAAGGGTGGTCTCTGACTTTTGTAGGCTATGTGATGGTGTGTGAGAGTAGGAGAAACGAGAAAGAATTTGTTTAGCTGTGCGCATGTGTTTGTGTGAGACAGAAAGCGTGTGTTGGAGTGGGTGCAAGTACATTGATGGAGTGTTACTGTGCAGTTGGAGCCGCAGAGGAAGGATGTCCTGCCAGGCGGACACAAGGCCGAAACCGCCCTGCACAAACTGACCCCTGTCTGGCCTCTGCACATACACACATACATCAGTCAGAGCTCACACCCGGAGCAGCCCAGTTCCAAACCACACCGTTAAAATAACACAAGGCCTCCTCATCTTCTTTCTGTCAGTGAGGGGACAGCAGACTGTCTTGCTGAGACTGAGCCAAACTAGTGGGCCAGGACCAAAAATAATGATCTTTCTTAGTAGCAGTCAGTTTGAGGATATGCAGCACAGTCTGTAAGTGTCTGAATAGCAACACATTTCCCTGTTCACTGATATAGAACGTCTGAGCTGTAATTACCACGTTGTTGAGGCTGACAGCAAGAAAAAAGTTCAGGATTTTTCCCCGTTTTAAAGGTTATCTGCACCTAAAGCATGTTAACTCCTCTTTAATTAGGAGTATACACTGCATTACCATAAGCCAAGAGGTGTGGAGTACATCATGGAATAGTAGATCAGTGAGTAGATCTTGAGATGCCGCTTCCACTGGCTCGTGTCAGCCCTTTCCTAGCACCTGCCACTGTTCTAGAAGCAGGTAGTATGCTACTGCAGAACCTTAGCATGTAGTTCTGCTGGCTCATTTAAGCCTCACTAATGCAAATTTAGAAGATAAACACTCAGATCTGACCACATAAACCTGCTTGAGCTACTTTAAATGTTTATACTTGCAGAGTTGTGGGGAAAGAGGAGGGGTTTAGAATGAGGCAGTGCAAAATTTGCAGAATCGTGCGTATTCATAGTTGATGAGGGATATTTGTATTCAATTTATTTGTGTCTTGGTCTTAATAGTAAAAATTATTTAACTTAATTTGAGTATTTCGTATTTTAATTCATTCCTGACCTTAGAGATGTTCACGTTGTAGTCAGTAGATGAAGGGGAATGAGTCTGGTATACATGACAAATGCTTGTAAAGCTTTTCAACTACTTTTGTGTAACCTATGGAACCGAAGGACTCTCGGTCTTTAACCTTGATTTAGCCCTAAGCTTAGCAGCCCACTAGCCAGGTAATGTATTCACTAGCCTGTGGTGAGCTCTGTTACTTAGCTATGGTGTCTCTCTGCTTCACCCAAGGTGGAAAAAAACACTACAAGTAAATGTTGACAGCATAAACGATGATATTTAGTAGTATCTAGTAAATATACACAAGTTCTTTGAAGTGTACATTCACTAACTGGCCCCTTCATCTACACTCACTGTCCGTTTTATCAGCTCTACTGACCATGTAGGAGCACTGTAGTACAGACTGTAGTCCATCTCTTTCTCTGTATACTTTATTAGCCTGGTCAGGACCCCCACAGAGCAGGTATTATGTGGGTGGTGGTGTTAGTGTGTGGCGCTGGTGTGAGTGGATCAGACACAGCAATTGGGACAGTTGGTTCGTATTCAGTCTGTTACGGCTGTGTCCCAGCATGAAGGCCAAAGAAGGATCAATGGCTTTAGAACATACCATATCTCAGCCGACCCAAAACATAAGACAATAAGGCAACACCAAATAACTTATCCGAAGCTGGGAGACCAGGGAGTGCATTCACTCATGAAGAAAAATGGTTCAACAAAGAACCGGGTTTATCGCAAGATACAAATAACTGAGAACAGAAGAACAGGAAGCTCCAGACTGATAATGCCAGAGGAATTCTGGGACAAAGTGTTATGGGCCAGTGATATGAACCTGTACCAGAGTGATTGAATGAAGTCAGTGGATACTGCCAAATACTTCTAAACTTAGCAGGCAGCATTTCACCCTGTGACTGGACAATGACCTAAACATACTGCTAAAGCAACTGTAGAGGTTTTCAAGATGGTGTGGACGCTTACTGAAGACTGGACTAAACGGGAAAACTCCCAAACCAATCCAGAGCTGAATAAGAAGTCCAGCTTTACCAGTGATACCCAACATCTAAGCAGCTCTATCCCCTATTAGTCTAAAGGGTGTCATGGCCTCCTAAAACAGAGCCAGCTACTGAGATAGGAAGGTGTTTGATTCATATGTGAGCGGACTAATCACAGATGACTGGCGGAACCAAAGCGGTAGTGTCTCACTGGTCACTGGGATGGGAGCAAGATGGTAAATAGTCTAGTCCTGACCAGCTGGACTTCTGAGTTAGCAGTACATGGCACTGGGCCAGGAGTGGGCGACCTCGATAGATAAAGATCTTCTTCTACAAATCCACATATGCATGCACACATCTTCAGGAATGCCAACACAGCGAAACAGGAGAGAAGCACTCAGTAGGACACTCTGTCTTCTCCCACTCAGACAGGACACATGACAATCTCTCTGATCTCACCAAACCAAATGAAAAACACTTGAGCTGTTTTTGTTTGATTTTGCCAGCAAGCCACAAGCATTTCTCGAAGTTGGCTGTTTCCCTCCTTCCTTTCTACATCCAGAAGCCGGAGAAATTGGCTGTTTCCTCCAGTCTTTCTCTCCCCTGACGTGACGGGTCTTTTAAGCCGTGAAGCGGTTTGCTCTGAAAATTCCTACAAAACTTCCAGCCATCATCTGTGGCAGTTTATTCACGTAATTCGTCCGTGTACAGCAGAAACCATTCCTAATCCAGCTTCACTTTTGAGCCCGCTTTTATATTTTTACCTCATTTGAAGGTATTTATGGTGATTAAGACCATCCGTCGTGCCTAGTTTGGAAATGCGCTGCGATGCAGTGGTCTTAATTACACATCCTCTTTAATATATGACCAAGGCGGAGCCCGAGCCCTGAAGAGGAGTTTTTAAACCTGTTAGCAGTGATGAGGCTTAACTCTGTCCAGACTGATATGTTTATACGCTAACCAGAAGGCAGAGGCATGTCTACTTCCCATGGTTTCAGTGGAAGTTAGTGGGGGGAAAAAAGAAAATGCTGGAATGCGGCTTGTGTATGTTGTTTTTGCGAATGATGACGTGAGAACCAGCGGTTATGTCCTGCCATCTGTAAACTCGGACTACAGCAAGAGACCTTGATCTTCAGTAATGCGGCTCTCATTGTTTGAATTCCTTTGGGAATGAGTTTCATCGATTCTGATCTTTTGATTCTCTTAAACCATCCTGCCTATTTGGAGAGGCCTATTCTGAGCTCTAAGTGAAATTCTACCTGTCTTTGCCACAACCCAACACCAGCTTTGTACCTATGCCTTCAGAATCCAAGCAGTAACAAACATTGCTGTACTGCTGTATGATTGTAAACCTTGTTGGCCTTAGTTATTGTTATAGGCGTTGGAAACACGTCCAGCTGAGGTTTATTTATTTGGTTTTTATTTGGATTTTGGTTCAGACAGTGCGTTTGCTTTGGTTTATGTTTTCTTCATTCGGACAGTACACAGGTGCACAAGGCAACTTGTAAAGTTTGGGGTTTATGGGGTTGCCTGTAACTTCAAATGTACAGATGTACTACTGTATGTAGTGTGCACAGTTTCTTGACTGTATAACACAGTCTGCATTTCACAAGCAACTTCAGCACTGTGCAAAGCTAATATGAAAGTTGTTCAGTTCCATTCTTATACGTCATAGAAGTTGGTTACATTTTCTGCTTGTCCCCACTCTGGTAGTCTCAAAAGGTGGTTTGGATTCTGGGCTGGTCAACCCCGGCAGCCTTTTCTTTGATTGGCAGTTGTTCTTTTTTGCATGTTTCTTGATAGCTACACTTCCCTCCAGACTGAAGTTGTCTTCGGCTATGGATTTTTATAGACCAGGCTTGGTTTTCTTCTCTTCCTCTATGATGAAATCTTTACTATTCATGCGATGGGCACAGTTTTGGTGGCCTGCCAGGTCTTCCACGGTTGTGTTTTCACACGAGCTGTTCCTCTTCATACAAGATAGATTATCTAAAATCTCAGAACAATGAAAGACATGTACTTAATGGACTTTTTCGCTGGAGATACTGAAGTACATGAAGGTGGTATCGGACGCCTTGCTGCCCTAGGTTGCTGCTTACGTTGCCAGCCCCAAGATCTGCTACTGTACATAGACACTACAATGCAATTGCTAAAGGCTAGAACCTAACAGGTGGTGCTGTCATATGCTGAAGCAAGTCGACGCACACGCCGCCTGCAATCCTTGTGAAGTTGTGGAGCATGCACGTGCCCCTAATGGGAGCTTTGAGGGGATGCAAGATGTTTTCCATGCTGTGTGTTTGGGTAGGGGGATTACACTCATTACAGTGTGAAAGGAACAGCTGGATTCACCCCAAGTCCCTCCCCACCCTTCCCTCCCTCCCTCCCTCCCTGTGTCTCTGTCTCCCTTCAACTCCTCATATTCAAGTTTTAACTGCTTTATAAAGATGATCGACTGGGTGTGATTTATAATAGCTCTCTTGCCTGTGTGTGCGTGTACGTTAGCTACGCTTTGGCACGAGGCTGTTGCTCTGAGGGGTCTAAGTGTGAGTGATTTATTGCATGGCTTGGCTGATGTTTCCTAACTGGTGCTTTTTGACCTCTGTTGGCAGTGCTGTTTCAAGTGGTTTTGATTTTGTGTGTAAGCGATAGGGTTTCTTAATAAGGAGCATCTGGTATCGAGAGTGTTTTTGTCTTGCTATTGCTATTGTGGTAATTATAATGATACACGTCCTTCTACGTCATCCGTGACCTAACATAAGAAGAAGCATTGAGTCACGCTAACTTGTGGTGGGCAAAATAATAATGTACAGTCTACAGCATAGGAAGCCGAGGCGTTGCCCTCTACACTATACCAATGTTTCTTCACGCCGCAGCGTAAGTGCTTTCTGCAACAGTAATAATCATTCGTGCGAAACACAGCGAGCTAGCTGTAGGTGGTTATGTGGATTAAATGAGGCTTTGATGCAACAAATTTGAAGGAGGAGCTCGAGTTTCTCGAGAAGTTATTTCAGCCCTGCATGATTGGGATACCATGTTTCACTGAAGACCACTGTAAGCAGATTAGAACAACCTGTGTGCCATAACACCATTAACACAAGTAACATGTATTGTGTCAATGTGTTTCTTTCAACCCCTGGTTTGGATAACCAGTGCTTTGTTACACTGCCAGTCAAAAGTTTGGACACACCTAACTAAATGGATGTTGCTGGTGATCTTAAAGCCTCTACAGGCTTACACTTAACAGCTCCAGCTGATGAGATGACAGTACATGTCCTGATATCCCACATACACTCTTGTATCACAGTATTGCATCTCTGCCATATCTCCACCTCTAATGTGTGTGTGTACAGGGGTTTGATAATGAAACTGAAACACCTGGTTTTAGACCACAATCATTTATTAGTATGGTGTAGGGCCTCCTTTTGCGGCCAGTACAGCGCCAGTTGGTCTTGGGAATGACATATACTGCGTCCTGCACAGTGGTCAGAGGGAGTTTAAGCCATTCTTCTTGCAGGATAGTGGCCAGGTCACTACGTGATGCTGGTGGAGGTTCGTCCTTCTTGGTGGTATGCTGACATTACCCTGGATACCGTGGCTCTTGATACATCACAAAGACTTGCTGTCTTGGTCACAGATGCGCCAGCAAGACGTGCGCCAACAGTTTGTCCTCTTTTGAACTCTGGTATGTCACCCATAATGTTGTGTGCATTGCAGTATTTTGAGCAGAACTGTGCTCTTACCTGCTAACTGAACCTTCACACTCTGCTCTTACTGGTGCAATGTGCAGTTAATGAAGATTGGCCACCAGGCTGGTCCAATTTAGCCATGAGACCTCCCACACTAAAATGACTGGTGTTTCAGTTTACTAGTGTACTGTGTTTTTTTCTGCCCAGTTTAAAAGCTCTAGTTCTCCTTTCAGTTTAGTGAATATTCATGATGGACAGACCAATAGAATTCCTCTAAACCTGCTATATCAGCCTCCACTGCAGGTAGAAAAAAAGAAAGAAAGCTGTTTTATCCTCCTATAAGGTTCTGTTTAGGAGGTTTTTAATGATAAGCATAAGGAGACCCTTCTGTGAGTAGCCATGTCTAAACTTTTGGCTGGTTCTGTGTGTCAAGGGTGCTGGCAATGAACTCACCAAGCTGTTAACTGCTTCCTTAAGCTCACAAGACATCCAGTCCTTGTTTTTAAAAGAATGAATTTGTGCTACTTTTATGCATTTGTGTTGATTTGGATGTATTTTGTTGTTGTTTATGACATCATGAATTAAAATTAGGCTGTTTTTGCAGTTTTGTTTCCACAAATGAACTATACGACCTGGGGCATGAACATCTCGAGGCTTTCGCAGTGTTTACGTATGACATCAGTTTAATTTCAGAAAAGAAAGGAGAAGTTAAGAGAAAATGTTACGATACACAGCATTTGTCATTCAAATCTACACACAAAAAATTACGTTGATTGAAGAAATTTGTTCGTTCAATGTCCTTTATTTCGGTTGAATAAACCTTATTCATTTGCTTCTAACAAATTGACTATGTTTTTTTTTTTTTTCCCAATGTTTTGTTTGTCCAGCTTAATTAATTACTTAATGTTGTTACATGCAAACGAACAAGGTTTATTCAACCTAAACACAATTTTTTTAATCTAAGTCATTTTGGACTCGAGTTAAACTTCTTCAGTTGCTTGAATACATTTTTTAGGTTGCCCTTTTTACAGTGCGCACTTACCTTAGTATCATGATGTTTACTTTCTGTCATGTTGGCTGCCTTTAATGCTGCTCATGTGCACCATCTTCCTTCCACCTACGGCGTCTGGTCAGTGGCCATGTACACGGCGATGATTCTGTAATCCAGATGTTGTAATAGGTACCAGACCTCCCTGTCTCCCTCTCGCTGAGGCCACGCTCTCACACCACTAGACTCATTTTCTATAGGCTTTCACGCTGCAGCAGGTGTGTTAGCCATCAGTGCTAACACTCTCAGACACTGAAGTAAACATATATACACAAAGACACAAAAGCAGAGATTCACCCCAAGTCAAACACATGCATGCTAACATGCTGAAGCAATGAACGTGTAAACAAAGGATGTGCTGTATGTTGCAACAAACAAGGAAAACGTATGTTCTACACTTGTTGATTTCTTTTCATCTGTCCTGATTATTTGTACCATGCTAGCGCAACCTATCTGACTTGTCTAACAGGCTGTTTCCCCATACTTCTGTGATTGGTTGTAGGTTTGTGATCTGTCGTTCAGTCTGAAGAAGATGCTGATCAGACACAAGCTCACCCACAATCCCAACCGGCCAATGGCGGAATGCTCACTCTGTCACAAGAAGTTCACCCGCAACGACTACCTCAAAGTGCACATGGAAAACGTCCACGGAGAGACAGAAGGATAGAGCACTGCGTACCTATACAGTATGTTCTCATTGTATAAGGGACACTTACCTTGTGTCTTCAGCAGAAGAGAGAACCTGGGAGCGGAGTCCAGCATCCTGATTCCCCTGCTTTAACCCACCATGTAAACTTGCCAGCTTATTGAGCAGGAGAATCAGCAAGCTGTGCAGGAATCCCATCCTTCATTCCAGATATAGGTGAATTTGTATAAATGCACAGGTTTCAAACCGTAGTCTATGTGTTGTTACACAGTTCTACCAGGCACTCTTTCCCATCCTTGGGATGGGAAAAGAGCTCATCTGTCCAGAAAACAGTGGCCCTGTTGTCCAAAACTGACAGCCGATTAATAGCTAGAGGATCACAAGGAGTGTGTCTAATAAAGTGGACAGTGAGTGGGCACAGTGTATGAAAGCTCCAGCAGCACTGCTTCACCAGACCACCAAACTTATACCAGTGCTGCACTAGCATTCCACTACCATGTCAGTATTGGGACACCACACAGGGTTGCCACCCATCTACTCAGTGCTGGTCGTATGACCAGTGTTGGATTTTAGAGGGGGGATAAGTAGTTCAGCAACAGATGGGAGAAAATGTGTGACTGTAAACCTACAACGTGCAACTACATACTCACTGGATCCACAATCACGGTCCATTTTATCAGAATGTGTTTCCATATAAGCTGCACTTAGTAGTTCTACAACTACTGTAGCCCATCTGTTTCTCCACCCTAATTTGTAGAACCCCTACAGGACCGCCACAGGACAGGCATTATCCATGCGGTGGATCACTCAGCACTGCAGTGACACTGACAGCGAAGTCTGAAATGGACAGTGAGTGCAGGTACAACGTAGGGTGTACTTAGTAAAATGGTGTACTGCGGTATTCAAAAGGACACCACTGGTCAAGACACATTACATCTCTAAGTTTTATGATGTTTTAAAGAAATTGGGCTTTAAAAATGACTGGAAATTGCCATATTCAAGTTGGCTTCCTTTACTCTAGTCATGTACACAACATGTCACTTGACCAGGGGTGTTCAAACTTTTGCATACCACTGTCCAAACAACCATAGACACACGCAATCAGGAATAGGCGAACACATCACTTACTGGGTCTCACTGGCGCGCACACAAAGACACGTACTACAGTGCTCAGCAGTGCTGCACTCCTGCAGTAATTCAACACTGAATGGTGCTTCTCTCAGTGCAATCCTACCCTCATTATCCAGCTATTTATCTCAGCTATGCATGACTCTCCTGAATAGCCAGTACATAGTGGGAGCCATATTAAAGCACAGCCTGCTTTTACTGTATGCAATGAACATAATTCATATCACAGTTAAACTGCACAAGCAATTCTCCTAACGGGAACACACACAGAAACAGAGACGGCTTCCGTTTCCATTAACACAGTGGTGTTTCCTTCAATGGAGAGAGATAAAGAGAGAGAGAAAAAGAGAGAGAGCGCAGATGGGAGCGATGCAATAATTTAAAGCTAGGGAACAAAACTGTCAGTTGTTACGGATGTGTTACAGGTATGTTCGGGTATGTTATGTTTTTTGTGTTATACTTATTGATATCAAGCGAAGTTACATGTGTTATTAAGTATTTGTGGGACCAAAGAAGGAGCTCAATGTGAATGGGCTTCCTAATGCGTGTTGTTGACTGTTACTGCCATACTGAAATATTGAAGTTGAGTTCCTTTATAATCCTGTTGACTCGTTTCCGTGTATCTGTATCCTTCTATAAGTATTCTGTAAATTCACTGTTTCTGTTTATTCCCTCTGTACTCACTAAGGAATATAATTACTGTAACCAGTGTTACTGTTTCGCCATAGCAAGTCTGTGAATGTATGAAAGTGCTTTGTTGGTCCGGAATGAAAAAGACGGACAGAAAGAATTAATATGAGTAAGAGAAAACGTATCCAGCGCTTGTTCAGACTACGTGTTCTTGAAGTGTCCTCATCAGCACTTTATGAAAATCCCCGATTCCCAGGCAGCTGTTTGCTTTTGCTAATTATAAACTCCTGAGCCCGGGTAAACTGTTGATGGCAGGCTAATCATATGTACTTTGAGCGCTGATTACAAGTGTTCCTTCGACAGTCATTAACTAAAGCCTGACTCCAAGCATGGTAACCGCGGGTTAGAGCCTGATTAAAGCTTTAGCTTGGCTTGAGCCGCTGCGGACTTGTCAAAGACAACACCTATTAGCCCTGTGCACTACATATAGGCACAGGGCACGTACCTGCGATCTGCACATTGTACACATTTGCTGTGTAAAGGAGACAGGCCGTGTAAATAAAACAGAATGCTGTAAGCAGTGTAGCTTTAATGTCGCTAACGTTTGACCTTTTCTAGTTTAGAGCAACTTGAAGGAGCTTGTTTATGTGTTTGTTACAAGCAGAGTTTACTGGGGTTCCTAGGAAAACAATCCGTCCCCTCTGAAACATAGCCGCACAGATCCTAACAACAGCTAACTGAGAGCTCATGTCACTCCTGTTTTAACCCATATGAGCCCATGGGGATCTAGGTGGTCACAAGCCCTTGAGAAGTCTGGAAAGTTACTTACACAGCTTTATCCTTTACATAAACACACAGAGTCCAATACCAAGCATCCTGGATGCAGTCACGTGAGAGTTGGTGAACATATGACCTTGTTAGAAAATGGCAGTGTGCTTGGTTAGTGCAGTTAGAGACAAGACCAGCCCATTTAAAACATGTTCTATATTACATATCCCCATTCTGCCCCCGTGTCTACAACAAAGTGATGGAATACCAGTTTTGAAATGGTTGTTGTGACATATGCTAGCTGTATTTTGGCATTGAAATGCTTACAGAAGATGCCGTGTGACCTCTTTGTCACAATAAGACGGATCTGTTATGATCTTAGAACTGAGCCCTTAGTATTTTCTTATGGGTCTGGGCTCTGCACTGGCTGCCTTAGAATAGGTTTTAAAGTTCTGCTGCCACTCAGTCAGGCTCTAAATGACCTAGCACCTGCTTACATCACAGAATGTCTCTGTGTATGTTCCAACTCGTGCTCTTAGATCTGTAGATACTGGCCTTCCGCACGCAGCTCCCAAAAATACAGAAAACGTGGAGAGAGCTCGCAGAAACTCGGCTTTCGTTAGACCGTCAGGCTCAGTGCTTAATGTTTAAAAAACCTCAGCGTTTAACTCAGTGTTTAATTTAAACTCTTGTACCTGTTTGACAAGCCTATTACAATTATTAAAAGTTAACTATAAAAAGCTTTTTAAAAATAAAAAAATATATAGATTTTCTTGTGTTACCGATAACAACTGTAATCAGTATACCATGTGTATGCATATATATATTTATATGTATATATGTGTATATATATATATATGTGTGTGTGTATGTGTGTGTGTGTGTGTGTGTGTGTGTATATGTGTGTGTGTGTGTGTGTGTGTGTGTGTGTGTGTGTGTGTGTTTTTATGTACAGTGCTGTGAAAAAGTGTTTGCCCCCTTCATGATTTATTTTTGTTATAGCATATTTGTCACTAAAATGTTTCAGATCATTAAACTAATTCAAATATTAATCAAAGAAAACACAAGAAAACATAAAATGCAGTTTTTAAGTGAAGGTTTTTATTATTAGGAGAAAAAATATTCCAAACCTACATGGCTCTGTGTGAAAAGGTGTTTACCACCAGTTAAAACCTAACTTCACTGTGGTTTACCACACCTGAGTTTAATTTCTGTAGCCATACCCAGGCCTGATTACTGCCACACCTGCTCTCAGTCAAGAAGTCACTTAAATAGGACCTGCCTGACAAAGCGAAGTAGACCAAAAGGAACTCAAAAGCTAGACATCATGCCAAGATCCAAAGAAATTCAGGAACAAATGAGAAAGAAAGCAATTGAGATCTCTCAGTCCGGAAAAAGGTTATAAAGTAATTTCTAAAGTTATGGGACTCCAGCGAAACACAGTGAGAGCCATTATCCACAAATGTTGAGAACGTGGAACAGTGGTGAACCTTCCCAGGAGTGGCTGGACCGACCAAAACTACCCCAAGAGCACAGCGACAACTCATCCAATAGGTCACAAAAGACCCCACAACGACATCCAAAGAACTACAGGCTTCACCTGCCTCAGTTCAGGTCAGCGTTCATGGTGCATTACCCTGCTCCCTCTTTCATAAACTCATGTAAGAGGTATTGATGAATATTTTGATGTATGATGTGGACCGTATTTTTGAAGAAATAATGGACACACAAAATACATGTCCTCTCGTTGACCCTGTTACAGGGACTACCCCGTCATATATGAAATAGTAATATGTTATAAACAAATAAATATGTGTTTTTTCCAGACTGTTCATGCCTAGAACTAGGGGTGGGCAATATGATGATGTCATTATTGTAATAAATGACATCAGATTATGCTTTTCTGAGTATACTGTGGGTATCAGTCAGTACTCAGAACATGTCTCATTAGAGGGCATACTTAGTCCTGCTTAGTTGATTTTCAGTGCAGTGCAATATATGTATATTTTTATTATATATGTATATTATATATATATATATATAATGTATGTATGTATGTATGTATGGCCCATTCCCCACCCGTTTTTATTTTGTCCACTGTATAGTTAACTCACCTCCACCTTTTATAGTCAGTCCTCCACCCTGCCCTTCCCTTACTTGTTGGCGTCTAGTGTTTTCCTCTCTATACGTCTGTTGTGTTTTCTCTCCATTCCTGTTTCTCCTCACGACCTTTGTTTCAGGTACCTGACAGCATTAATTCCCTATTGCGTGTGTTGGTGTGGGTGGTCAAGCTATGTGATCAAGTTCCAGGCTCCAGGTGCTGCTCAACACATTACCCCGTTACTTTGCTCGTCCATCTTCTTCAGTCTTCGTTGGAATACGTTCTTCAGCCTCAGCATGGCTTTTCCGTCAGTGTCTGTTTCTTTCGCGACTCCCAGGAGTTGCTGGCTTTTCTCAAGAGCCTCCTTTCCACGCTACAGAACATGGGGAAACCCAAGCTGGGCTGAGCAGATGCTCTTCCTCCAGATGTGCGCCGTGTTCACATACAGCTGTATTAATGGCCGCCACTTCTAGCAGTGTAAACAGATTGGTGAGTGATGGTCCGACACCCCAGCTACTCTACAACCCCTCACTGTCTGTCTGCTAAACATGCGTCATTTAAACCCGGGTGCATCTGTATCAGAACAAACATCGCTCTGTTCCATATGTGTACCTGTGTTTACGTGTGCATGTGTTCGGTCCAGAAGAGCTTTTCCAGTTCTCTCGGTGGCTGCTGGCTTTCCCACAGCTAGAGCACTCGCAGGCTGTATGTGTTTATGTGCTGAACATCTGTCTGATCTATATAAGTTCTTCTGTGTGCATGAGCCACTTCCCTAAGTGCGTCTGCATTCCCGCGGGAACAGGGTCAACGCGGCAACAGGCGTGGCCCTGACAACAGTGACCGCGCCGTACCACGCTGGCAGCTGTGCCCACCAACCACAACACACGTATGGTGGTGAGGCTGCAGAGTTGCAGAGTGAAAAAAGGTCTGTGGTTGTGTTTTTTTTTATTTTATTTTATTTTTTTTTGCTTTAACAGTTAATGGCACACGACTGGTCCAGTGGCACTGGAATACACCAACAGCTCGTCTGTGGAGACTTCGGTGCCCGAGGGTTTCTGAGTGGTATTTAGGATGTGTAAGGGTTTTTCCTGATGCGTGTTTGGTGGAGTAGAGGCATGTGCATGTCATTGCTTTTGAGGGCTTTGCTGGGCTTCTTATAGAAGTGTCTGAGAACACAGTCCGCCTTAGTATAGCTTCTTTCTTGGGCCGAGCATGGGGGCCCTTCTCAAGACCTTTCCGCTGATAATGGCCCATAAACATGCGCCCAAGTCAGACCCAACCTGATCTGTTGTTCTGAAGTTTTAAATATGAGCCCAATTGGTATCCAGAGCCAAAGCAGACCCAATAACGACTAACAAGAGGCTGAATAAAACGAATGAAGCTCCACATTCCTAATGATTGTGCATGCTAAATTACCTTAACGACAATGTTAAGTTTCCTAACAACAAATGACATTGACAGCTGCCATCAGATCATTGATAAACATAACTTGAAAAATTATCAGCTATCCGAAAATATGTTTAAATTCCACTTCAGCTAATGTATTTGTTCATCAAGGCCTTTGAACGACATGCCAAAAGTTAGCAGTCTGGAAAAACTTTACATAAGATGTGTTCCCGTGCCGGTTTCATGGAACTTTGCTACAGCCACGTAAGTGAGTCCAGATGAACTGCGGCAAATTTAAAACTGGAAGTAGTGAAGAAGCTGAAAGCAGAGGTAAATGCGTGTCATGATGAAAGTGGTCATAGCAGGAGAAAGCCAAATGTTAAATTTGGACCTGACCTGAGCCCTGCAAATATTTATTCAAATATAGATCCATAGAATCACTAGAAGTTCCAGAGGTCCCTCAGACGGCAAGAACCCTCCCTCAACAATAGCTGATAGAACCACATAGGCGAGGGATCGCCTTGGTAAACATCTCTCAAGCTCTACAGTAGACTTACATTCACAAATACCAGAGAAAAAGATTACTGTGTAAAACAGGAGCCTTTTTTTTAACCATATCCAGAAGCGGCGCCGACTTCTCTGGGCTCGGAGGCATCTGGGATTGACCCCATGGAAACGTGTATTGTGGTCAGATGGATCAGTATTCCACATTCTTTTTGGAAGAAGTAGACGCCAAGACGAAAAGGATAAAGTCCAAATGCCATGGCATCAGTGTCCTTAACAAAGGTCGTTTACACTTTTGTGACAGCAGCATTAATGCAGAACAGGATTGTATGCTCAGATCTCAGAGCAGCATTCATGCTGCCCTCATGAAGACGTCTTTTCCAGAGACGTTCATGTATATTTCAACAAGACTGGCCCGTCTGCAGTCCTGAACTGTCCCCCAATAGAGAATGTTTTGAGGACATTGACATGAAAAATGTGACAACTGTGACGCGTCTTGTACCGCTGCGCACCTTAAGATGTGTTTGCAGGAAGACGGGGACAAAATCACACCTGAAGCACTTCATCGCTCGGTGTCCTTGATGCCACAACGTCTACTAAGTGTTGTGAGAAGGCAAAGCAACCTTACAGAGTGGTAAATGCTTTAACGTCCCAACTGTCTCCGGAATGTGTTGCAGGCCTGAAATGCGGGAACATGTATCTTGGGTTCATACGGTCTGCATTGAACTTAAGTCAATGTAAATGTAAGAAACAGCAACTGTCTTGGCGTTTTCCATATTGTGGACATTTTTCTGATTCGGGTCGTTTATAGTTCAAGCTTTAATTTATAAATGAGTCGAAATGAGTCCGTAGTGGCAACGTTTGTCAAACGCAGAGTGAATTGCTTCCACTGGGAGCCAAACTGACTTGATAAATGACTTCTGACGTTCAGTTTTTCAGTATCTGTGTTGCCAGAACATGGTGTACTTTACATCTCCAGTTCCTGCCAATATCCGAGCTGCTGATTAGAGCGGAATATCTCAGGGCTGAAGATGATGTGTTGCTAACCTGGAGGCAGGAGTTTAGTGCTGTGAATCAATTTTGGAGCTATTGTCTGAACCTGCCACTCACAACAGAACGGGTTCAACTCACAAAGAAATCCAGAGCTCAGGATGGCTGAATTAGTTTTCAGTTAACTTCAGTTTATTTTTCATTATGCAATAAAACGTAAAAAATGTAAGGACAATGGAGACTGAATTGTCAGTTTACAGATCTGCTTATACTTGATAGACAATATATCCGGTACCCCTAGAGGTATCTGTGAAACGAGCAGTAATAGGCTGAAGGGCAGTTTACCACTAGTGAGGCACATGTTTCTAGAACTCTTTGTTTAAGGGCTAAGACATAAAGGTGAATGTAATAAAGTGGCTAGTAAGTGTAGAACATCATTTCTGTCAGAAAGACACAAAAGCAAAAGTGATGGAAACAATATTTGATCTTCTATAAAGTGTAAAGTTTAAAGGATGGCCATTTTTTAAAAACTAAGGAGTCTTGGGCATAGGTCTTGAAGTGTTTGGACCCTTGCAGACCGTATCCGGCAGGGGTGAAGCCTACTCCCTGCACAACATGACCGTGGCCAAACTGGTGGTGGGGGGATTATGGAGGAGAACATAGACACATCAGCACCGAAAGGCAGCAGAACATGAGAGTAAGATGAATCCTTTAAAGACAGGTGGCACACTGTGATTGGCCAGTGTAATGAATGAATGAGTGACGTAGCATTGGAGTCTCCCTGACAGAACTTGTGCTAAAGTTTTCATACTGCTACACCCTGCCACGTACAGTGTGGCCTTACTAAGAGGCTCTCGGAAGGTGCTGCACTTATGGTAGGAGAGACCTGTAACGTTTGTTGTGATGGTTGTTACCAGTTAAGTGTATGTACGTGTCATTTGTGCTGTTTTATTTGTTAACCCTGCAGCAGAAGTGCATGGCTGGAAGTGACCTGCCTGCTTTCCGGCCGGGTCACCTAGTGCTGAGAAGTGGCTGTTCCTTGCTGCCTCTGCAATAAAAGACAGTTCGCCCTTACAGCACATTGTCGTCTTGGGTAATACCAGGTAAAAGGTATACGTACAGAAACAAAGGAAAAGCTTCAGCTTGTGTTTGTCAGTAACAGACCTCATTGGCTGTATATCGTCATGCATCATCTTCGATCACCAGTCAACTTTTGATTGCACAACCATTGTAAGCTCCCCGCACAAAAAAATCTGCCCCCTCTTTGACGTTCTAGGGGTGTTTTAATTATATGGAAATGGGTTCTTTGGTTGAGGTGACAGTAAATTTGAGCCACACCGGCTACATTGAGCTGCTGGACCACCATGGTTTGCCTTTTGCTTATCATCGTACTGAGGAACCCAACATCCCTATTCCAGTGTTCCAAGATGACAGTTGTCATTCTGACTGATTGGCATGATGAACATTTAGGAGCATTCACAAAATCACTAGATTAGAATCCTCTGGAAAACCTGCCAGTAAAGGCTTCCACCAAATCTGGCCCAACTGACCAATTCATTGATGTGAGAGTGGCTGAACATTGGTGTGGCCTACATCCATACACTTGTCCAGTCCATGCCAAATCTAATCACAGCTATCGTTGTGGAGATATTACATGCTGTTAGGTACGTTTCAGTTAGAAGGTGAGCTTACGGCTCTGTAGTCTGTAATGCAGCTTTGCAACAAATCAGTGGGGTGAATCACAGGCCCACCAGTTAAGTGTTAGAAACCTTGAAGCCCCATGGAGAAAAATGTTAGTGCATGACAATGGATAGAATACAATGTGGTAATATTTCATCTCTGCACTCTGATTCCTGGAAGCAATTGTAAATGAAGCTACACAGTTGAGTCCCTGTGCAGAACAGACAGCAGCTAGATGGGCTGGAAGTGACTCATTAAGTTTCTGGTAGGTTGTCACAGGTATCTGGAGCCATGCTGACTACAGTGCATCCCACAGCTGCTGGAGAAGGGTCCATGGAGCGAATATGGCGATCGAGGTGGTCCCACAGATGCTCAGTGTTTCATGTCTGGGCAGTTAGGGAGCCGGGGTGGTGCTTGGAAGTCTTAGTCATGCACTTTCAACCAATGTCAGACATTTCTAGCCGTGTGACATTGGTGGAAGATCCCATCAGCCAGGAAAGACAGCTAGCATCTACGGGTTGACGAATTGATAGCCAAATGGGTTGAGGGTGCCTCCCACATGAGCTACCTGCTGCCGCTGGTGAAAGTAGGAAGTGGTCATATTAATGTGACTTGGCTGTGTATTTCTCTGTCCTTTCTTGATCATAATGTTAGGCTATTTAAATCTTATGCCGTTTATTTATTTTTTTTTTTTATACCAGTTACCAGATTTAATGAGATGATGTGACCTCTCCAGCCCGCAGTGGACCCCTGGCCCCCCCCTCAGTGTAGGCCCGCAGATGACTAGAACGTGCTTTGCACGCTGGTGGATAAACACTGCTGCAGCATGCTTGCACTCGTGCATCCGTCACAGGGTGCCTCACGCCCTTCGGCCTTGAGTGTGTGTGTTTGTGTCTAATTATGCTTTTCACTTTTTTACTGGGTACGCTGGTTTCCTGTCCCTTTCCATATGTATGTGTATGCAGGCAGACACTGGTCCCCACCCTGGGTTCAGGAGTGTCATTAACTCCTCACCGCACAAACCACCCAATCAATCTGCCTCACCATCACTACGGCAACAGGTAGCGTGGGATGTTTCCCTGAGCCGCAGAATGCAAACTATGTCCCGAAACAGCATCGACGCAACCAGCGGGCCTCTGTTCTCTGAGGCTAGTTAGCGAGGACATGCAGCTCTCCACACAATCCTTATCAGCCATGAGGTGCTGGAAAACTTGGTGAATTAGTGTAGATTGAATCGTGTGTGTTTTTAGGTCATGCAGATGCACCTAATAGACTGCCAAGACCTCAGAGCATTAACCCAAGTGGTCCTCTTTGGGTGGGCGGCGCAGATGAGTGCTAAGCTATGAAGTGTGTTCTTGTTCAGACTGCAACCTTTCAAACCGACAGTCCGAGCTGCCATTTGTAATCAGACAGGAGTTTTGTGTCCAGACGTCACCTGCCTGTCTGCATGGGATGCTGAGGTAACCACACTGGGCTCAGAGATGGAGTGGCATCATCTCGCCATCCGAACAATCGCTATTGTTTGTCTTGTTCTAAGGGATGCAAAAGCCATGAAATCGAAGCTGCCAGAGCATTCAAACTGGGACACATTGGAAAAAATCTGATTGAAATCGTGTTTACAACCACCTTCAAATGTGGCATGGGTTCGAGTTGGAAAAATCAGGTTTTGTGTAGTTTGTTTCCTGTCCAACTATCTACAAATCCATCTGGATACAATCTGGATATGCCAGAAATTGGATTTGGGTTGGCAGTCTGAATATTGAGCCTTAGATTGCAGCCCATCAATGGAACCATTGGGATCACCGCTGACCATGCTCAAAACTGACGAGTGATTAAAGCCACTTGCAGTGATTTGACCAAGGGGTGTTGTAAGGGGTGTAGGCTCCACATTAAGCATGTGCTTTAAACATGGCTCAGCCTATCAGATCTGTTTTAGAGTGACTCATTTAAACAGCAGTGGGTTGCATAGTTGGTAGCGCCATCACTGCACAGCAAGAAGGGCCTGGGTTCGATTTTTGGCCAGGGTATCCGGGTTGTCCTTTCGGTGTGGACTTTGCATGCTCTCCCAGTGTCTGCATGGGTTTCCTTCAGGTGCTCTGGTTTCTTCCCACAGTCCAAATACATGCAGCCATGTGAACTGGCGATGCTAAACTGTCCCCTAGGTGTGAATTTGAACACGTATGTCTGTGTGTCTGCCCTGTGATGGACTGCCGGCCTGTCCAGGGTGTCTCCTGCCTCCTGCCTGCTGCCCCATAAGCACTGGGATAGACTCTAGCATCCCAGTGACCGGGCAGGATCAGCGGTTTAGAAGATGAATGAATAAATGAATGAATAAACAGTGGCTCCTGTTCAAGTTTGAGGGTTTAGGGCTCTTAGTCACAGAGATTGTAGGCTCTGTCAAGTGCCTATGATTGGTAGTGGAGATGCCAGTGCTGGCCCTGCCCTGATCCAACAGCCTGTTTAAAGGGTGTGTGTGTCGTGTACATGGAAACAAAGGGAGGGGTACCAGGAGACGGACCCAGGCCACAAACCGCAATGCGGTCAGCCTGTACCGAGGAGAGATGGAAAAATGGATGAACGGACAGAAAAAAAGGTAAGTAGGAACAGAGAATGGGAAGTGTGTGCATGCTAGAGGACGGGGTGACCATAGATAAATGTTCTGCTCAGATCTAATATGTTATTTGATGCTTGATGAGCAAATAATTTATAGTTGATGGTCCTTTAGTGGCTGGAGTCAGAATTTCAGTAATGTGTTCTGTTGATTGCAGGAGCTGAATTCGGTTCAACTCTATTGTACAGCCAGGGAAGGAAACTACGCTAATGCTGAACCCGTGGAAGCTGACAACCCTGTCATGTACCAGTGCTGAGGAGCATGCATGGGTCCATCCCTGAATGAGCTGAGAGTTAGTCATATCTATATCACCTTCCTAAACAAACAGTGTGGCAAACTTCCACTCGTCATCAAAAGATTAGATGCATCCAGAAGGAGGTGTGGGACGGCAGTGCTGTTGGGAAGGAGGATAAAGGTTACCAGGCAACAATAAATGATGATAACTGTAGACTGATATGATCAATATTTATTGAGCTACACATACAGAAGTAGTGTCTCTCAGTTTAGACAGCAGAGAACCCCCGCCCCTTTTAAACAACTAAACAGGGACTGCTTAGCACCTCATTTGCATGCTACATAAAGGCCTATATTGTGATGGTAACTGACCTATTTATGCTCCGCCCACAGTTGTATTCTGTTGCAGCACTTGCTGTGAGTTTGAAAGACGTATAGATTGTAAGCAACAATTCTATTCTAGTAAACGTAGCTATACTGACGTTTAGAATATAAGCTTACCAGACAACCTGTGCCTGAACCGCACCTGTAATACACCTGTAATACCTCCACCAGCATCAGTAACAGCTGTGGTTGGATTTGGCACGGTCTGGACAAGTTTCTGGATCTAGGCCACATCAACACTCTTGCATCAAAAAGTTGGGCAGTTGGGCCAGATTTGGTGGATGCCTTCCCCGGCATTTTATTGGTTGTTCCAGGTGGTCCCACAGGTTTCCAAGAGGATTCAAATCTGGGAGTTTTGCTGGCCAGTCCGGGTGCGTGAATGCTCCTGAACGTTCATTATGCCAATCGGTCACATTAGCAGCCCTGTGAAGTTGAGAACTGTCGTCTGGGAATACTGGGATAGGGATGTTGCAGTTGAGCCGGATTTGGTAGATGTCGTCCCTGCTCTTTTACTGGTCGTTCCAGGTGGTCCCACAGATTTCCTGGAGGATTCAAGTCTGGCAGTTTGTGGGCCACTTCTGATGCATGAATGCTCCTGAACATTCATGATGCCAATCGGTCACATTAGCAACTCTGTGAACGTGAGATTTGCCATCTTGGAATACAGGGCTAGGAATGTGATGTTCCTCTTTAAGATGATGGTGATGAGCTGGTGATGAGCTGGTGATTTACTGTCACCTCAACCAAAGAACCCGCTTCCATGCAATCAAAAGACCCCCAGAACATCACAGAGGGCACTCGTTCTTAGTCCAGGGCCTATTATTGATCTCAGGGTGTTATGTAGTGAGAGTGATGGGTCACTCTTGATCAAACATGGTGGCTACAATAGCATTATCCAGCCTAGTCTTATGTAACAGCTCCTAACTCAGGATGCTACAGTTTCATATTAGTGTGTAAAAGGAATTTCCTCGATGTCCTGGGTGGGACATGAATAGGCCAATTAACAGGCGGTACATGGCTTGACAGGCAGAATCGGAAACATACAGCGTGTGTGTTCTCCCCCTGTAGAGTACTAGGTGGTGAAGCTGTTCTGTCCACGCTCATCAAACTTGCACACATGCTTCTGTGCTTTATCGAAGGCGTTCTGCGATCGCGTTCGTCTAGAGATCCGATCTGCTCCAAAGAAAACACTTCCCCTGCCATCTTTCTATTGCTGGGAGCTGATAGAGTCTTCCAGTCTGGCCAGGCGTTGTGGGATTCCTGAATTCCTCCTCCAAGCCTCTTTTCCTTCCATTTAGACACCGGGGCCTGGTCTGGGCCTGGTGTGAAATACGGTCCGCTTGAGTAATTTGTTCGAATTGTTCATAATTTTATCTCTCAGGAACTTTGACGCCGCTCTAAGCGGATAATCCCTGCGTCTGAATTCCAGTCAGGGGATTCTTTAGCAAAAGCAAACATTCCGCAGGGCCGCTCTTTCTCCTCCGGCCCCGTGGCAGCGGTCTGCCGTTTGGAGAGTTATTAGCGGTTTCTGGAATGCCTCGCCTTTCCCTTTCTGAGGGGATTCCAGTTGAAAAAGAGCAACAATTTAATTCCGCTTTATTCTGTTTGATTTGGGGAGCGGGGTAATTTCCAGCGCATATGCGGCGAAGATGAGGAGGGTGGGGCTTAAGCCTACAAAAAAGCCAATAATGCTTTCCCACAATCCAGAATGAAGAGAGGGAAGAGAAAGAGAGCATAGAAAAAAAGAGGGTGAGAACAGGAAGAGAACAGCAGAAAGAGAGAGAACAAGAAAGAGAAAAAAAGAGATGGTGACAAAACGAGATAATGGGAACACAATGTTGAAAGAACAAAACAGTGGGAGAAAGAAAGACAGAGGGACATGAAACATTAAAGAAAGATGGAGAAAAAAAAGAATAAGAACAAGAGGAATAGGAGAAATACATAGGAAGAGAAGAAGGAAGAAATTAAGATGGAGAGAACATAAAAACAAGAAAAAAGAAAATGAATGGAAACAATAAAGAGAGAGAGAGAGCTACAGAACAGCATTATAAGAAAAAAGGGAGAGAGAGTAATGAAAAGAAAAGCCAGCAAATAAGAAAATGAGATAATAGAAAAGAAAAAAAAGCAAGAGGAGGATTGAGAGTGAAAAAGAAAGGAGGTAAACAGGTAGAGAGAATACGAGATAACAGGACAAAGATAAAAGGGTAGATGGAATAAAAGTAAGAATGAGAACAGGTAAGGAGAGAGAAAAAGAAGGAGAGAACATGAGAAGGAAAAAAGCTAATGAGAGGGAAAGAAAGAGCATGCATTAGAGGATGTAAAGAAGGAGCAGTGTAAAGAGAGAAAACACTGAAGGAGCAGGAAAAAAAATAAGCCTAAAAATGAGAGAGCAAACGGAATGGGGGAGGGTGAAAAAGAGCAGGAGAGGAGAGAAGAAAAGTCAAATACAAAAACAGCAAGAGAAAAGACTTAAACAGGAGAGGAAAAACATTAAATAATAAAAAAGAAAGGGCAGATAAAAGGAAAACGAGAGAGAAAGAAAAGAGCAAGAGTAATGAAAAACAAGGAAATGCAATTAGAGTGAGAACAAAGGGCAAGAGAGGGAAAAAGAAGGAGCGGGTGAAAGAGCATGGGGCTAGAGAACGTGAGAATAGTATACAGAGGAAGAAAAGAGCGAGGGAGCAAGAACAAGGTTAGGCCTATGAATGAGAGAAGAGGAAAAAGAGTGAGGATGGAAAGAACAAGAGGAGAATGTGAAAGAAAGAGTGAGGTCATTAAGAAGAGGTAATTAAGAGATTAGTAAAAAGAGCATGGTAGAATGGAGGGATGAGTGGAAAAAACGTTTGAGTGAAAGAGTTTGGAGAAAGAGAGCAGTGTTTGTTTTGTAAGGAAGAAGGAGAGAGAGAGGGAGAGAGAGAGAGGGAGAGAGAGGGAGAGAGAGAGAGAGGGAGAGAGAGTGTCCGTCCATCAGCACTGAGCGATCATTAAATACACCCTCAAAACTGAAAGTGTGCGTCAGTCCTGTCAGAGCAGACATCACTGACATCACATGTTCTCTTACCACCACAGCGCTGTCCGCACACACACACCTACACACGGCCACGCACACCTACACACAGCCACGCTCACACACACACCTACATACAGTCACGCTTACACACACACACCTACACACAGCCACACTCACACACACACACCTACACACAGTCACGCTCACACACACACACCTACACACAGCCACGCACACCTACACACAGCCACACTCACCAACACACACCTACATACAGCCACACTTACACACACACACCTACACACAGCCACCCTTACACACACACACCTACACACAGCCATGCACACCTACACACAGCCACACTCAACACACACCTACATACAGCCACGCTCACACACACACACCTACATACAGTCACGCTCACACACACACACCTACACACAGCCACGCACACCTACACACAGCCACACTCACCAACACACACCTACATACAGCCACGCTCACACACACACACCTACACACAGCCACACTCACACACACACACCTACACACGGCCACGCACACCTACACACAGCCACGTTCACACACACACACCTACATACAGCCACGCTTACACACACACACCTACACACAGCCACACTCACACACACACACCTACACACAGCCACGCTCACACACACACACCTACATACAGTCACGCTCACACACACACACCTACACACAGCCACACTCACCAACACACACCTACATACAGTCACCCTCACACACACACACCTACACACAGCCACACTCACCAACACACACACACCTACACACAGCCACACTCACCAACACACGCACACCTACACACAGTCACGCTCACACACACACACCTACATACAGTCACCCTCACACACACACACCTACACACAGCCACACTCACCAACACACACACACCTACATACAGCCACGCTCACACACACACACCTACATACAGTCACGCTCACACACACCCACCTACATACAGTCACCCTCACACACGCACACCTACACACAGCCACCCTTACACACACACAGACCTACATACAGCCACACTCACCCACACACACCTACATACAGCCACACTCACACACACACACCTACATACAGCCACGCACACCTACACACACTCAAATACACCTACACACAGCCACACTCACCCACACACACACACACTCACTCACCCACACACAACTACACACAGCCACGCTTACACACACACTCAAACACACACATACTCAAACACACCTACACACAGCCGCACTTAAATACACCTACACACAGCCACACTCACACACACATACACACACACACTCAAACACACCTACACACAGTCATACCCGCACCTACACAAAGTCATGCGCACACACTCACCCACACATGCACCTACAGTCATTCACACAGACTCACACAAACCCACACTCACCTATACACAGTCACACACATGCACACACACACAGAGCCTCGCTCACATAGACACCACTATCCGCATATAGCCTACACACACACTCATTCAGACACAACCTCACTCACATACAAACCACAGACACACATTCACACACAGCCTCGCTCATGTAGACACTGCTGTTTGGACACCGCTGTTCATATTCGGCCTGCACACACACACACACAGACACTAAGAGCCTCACTCAGGTACATGCTGCTGTCAGCGCACACATACACAGAGTCACCCTCACACTACTGTCTCCATTGAGCCAACGCACACACACACACACACACACACGCCGCAGTCCGCATTCGGCTTGCACACACACACATACTCACATGCGCACGCTGTCCTCACTCCGCACGCCGATGTTGACAGAGACACACAAGGGGAATGATGTCAGTCGTGTTCTGCTGAAAGAAAAGAGCGGAGAAGAAAAGAGCCGCAGATGAAAAAACACGGAGGAAATCCCACTCCTGACCACTTCATTTATTTTCTCTGTCCCACAGAGGTTTCCTACGGCCTGGAGCTCGTACTCCGACGAAGACACGGGCTGAGGCTCAGACCAGCTCCACTGTGGGCTTGTTTGGCTAGGCTAGGCTAGCTAGGTTCACCGATCACAGCAGAGAGCAGTGTCATCAGTATAGGAGTCTTCTATGGATACTCATCCTCGAGTCTCCAGTTCTCAGTGCTGGACAGATGAACCTGGTTAGCGTTAGCAGGGGTGAGCGGGCCGGTGCGGCGGCGGTGGTGGTGAATACTCTCTGACTGAACCGTTATTGTTTGCCGCAGCTTCCTGGATAGTTGTTGTGGATAAACATGTTTTTGTTGCGGTTGTGTGTTTGTTTAGTCTCTGTAGGGAACATGATTTAAAGCGTTCAAGATGGATGCCTTGCTGCCCTTTGCTGAGGGTGACCAGACGTCCCTGTTTTCTGGGGACAGTTCCCGTCTTTGGTGGCCTGTCCCTGGCCGGTGTTGCCCCCTTGAAATGTGAATTACAACCACATTAGAAGAGTCCTAAGAAAGTCCTGCAGCTGAGCAGACAAGCCTCTTCTAGCCAATAGAGGAGCCTGCTGCTGTTTACTGACCAAGTTTTATAAAACACTCGTCCGTATCTATCACTTCATCACCTAACTCGTCCATATCTAACATTGTTGGTTTGAATGATGTATTGACCGCAGAGCTGGAAATGTCCCTGGTGTTCATTTCAGGAATCTGGCCACCTTACCTTTGCCCCTCTTTACTTCTCATGCTCTCTGGAGAAACCAGCCAAGAGAGAGGACATCCTTACTGCTGTTAGGATGCTTTGTGTTTCCAAACTGTGTAGATAAATTAATCGGGACAGGACAGCTTTCTCTTTTGGGGCATTTTCACCCATTGAACTAATATCTGGACTAATATCTTCCGCTAGCTAGGTCTCCCTCTATCATATAGCACTGCTAATACAGGACTGTGGAGGTTAGCGCAAGGCCGCATTGCCATTAATGCCATGTCTGTGGACATACTTGGAAGAGAATGTTAGGTTCTATATCGGATATGTCAGCTTACATACGCCAGTGTTAACTAGCATCGCACACCTGTGAAGGAGATGCATCATATCGTTGATGTTCGAAGAAAAAAAAAAGTATCTCCAAAATGAAGACTTTCCAGGAGAGGCCAAAAACCTGGTTTAACTCAAATGTAGGACAATTCCAAGCAGAGTTGGGCCAGAGCTATGCACTCCTTCCCACAGCATTACCAAGGAACGAACTTTGGGTCAGCTGACGATATGGCCAGCGCTAAGAGTTGGGCATACTGGGGAGTCAAGACGCTTCTTCAAAGTAGTAAGATGATGCAACCTGTCGAATTCATACTCATATGTAGTAGGGGAGGAACATATATCCAGAGAATGCGTACTCTTTCACCCGCCTCTTTCGATTGCTTCTATGTATTTCACTCCTCTGGCTGGTGGTTGTAATAGTCACTTCCCAAAAATTTCAGACATCATCACGTTTACTCTTCTCTTCATTGGCTACCTGTCATTAAATGTTTTGGCAGGTGGAAGCATCACCTTCAACAAGGACAGGACAGGCCAGGGCTAGCTGGTTAGCATGCTAACTTCAGTAGATATCTCAGCAACACACTATCGTCTTTAATACACTGACTATAATCCAATTGGCATACTACATACTATCTGCGTACTAAATCTACCTAAAGGTAGTATGTATATTTAAGATTTTTCTGATTTTCTAGTGTATGGGTGGAGTTATTTTCATGGTGTACATGCAGCTGTCAGCCTGCTTCAGCCAGAGAAAAAGGCAGCGGGTAACACTGAGGAGCAAAAAGCAGCCCACTCCGAGTATAACTATGGGGTGTAGTGATTGTAGTGAGGTGTTTTTTTTTACCATAACAAGCCTCAGAAAGTTAAAATACACAGGTCTAAAGATTAATAAAAGATGAACTCGCTTTAGAGGATCAGTTTTAGAGTGAAATAGCCGAGGGGAGCTAACAGCTAGGCTAACTGTATTTCAGGTGAACTGAGCAGCATTAGCAGCAGCTAGCTCTAAACAGTGGATACAGTAATAACAGCTCTGAGGTAAATGTGGATGCAGTGATTGTAGTGGGGTGTGTTTTTATCAGAATGAGCCTCAGAAAGTTAAAATATACAGGTCTGAAGATTAATAAAGATGAACTCGCTTTAGAGGATCAGTTTTAGAGTGAAATAGCCGAGGGGAGCTAACAGCTAGGCTAAACAGAAGCTAGCTCTAAACAGTGGATACAGTAATAATAGCTCTGAGGTAAATGTGGGTGTAGTGATTGTAGTGGGGTGTGTTTTTATCAGAATGAGCCTCAGAAAGTTAAATATACAGGTCTGAAGATTAATAAAAGATGAACGCGCTTTAGAGGATCAGTTTTAGAGTGAATTAGCCGAGGGGAGCTAACAGCTAGGCTAACCGTATCTCAGGTGAACTGAGCAGCGTTAGCAGCAGCTAGCTCTAAACAGTGGATACAGTAATAACAGCTCTGAGGTAAATGTGAGGTAACTGGTCATGTGACTATTAGTATACCACACTGTAGGTCAGAACCTGTTACTGTACAGTGGGCGTATACAGTGTGCATTACATACTAATTTAGTGTGCAGTGTACAGTAGTATCAACACTGTTACAGTCTATAGATAATTATAAAAAGCTTATTAAAAAAAGTTTATTGTGGAATGTTTTATACTAAACATATCCCACACTGCACCTCCAGGTTACCTGAAACTGTGAGGTTTCCTATTGAGATACTTAACCTGCCCTTTCCTAAAAAATCATTTGTTCTTTAAACATTCTGAGAATATTGCAGTGCAGTGTTCCATTAATGTTTCCCGCGGGAAATTTTCTTTTGCTTCCCAGTAAGGTCCTTCCCAATGTAGGAGAACATTCTCTAACGACATCCTGTCATCTCAGGTATCAGTAACATCCGTAAAACATTCTCCAGAATGTTCGTCATGTAACATAATCTATGGTTTCTCCAACTTCCTCCAAACACCCTCTGAACGTTGCAATGGAAGCGTTAAGTCTTAGCCAGCATTTAACCTTATAGTGAAGATTTCTTTGACTTTATAAACATCTTTAGAACCTGTATGTGACGTTGGAACCACTGTTTTGGTAGAGCAAAGGGGAAAAGAGGTGCATGCACAAACTGCATCAGGCCTTCAAGCTAATGCTCTGGAATGAATTCAAGCACTAGTGAATGAACTTGACGCACATTTAAGTAGCCATGGTGACAGCGGCTCTGTCATGTGAGAACACAACAAACAAACAAATGTAAACAAACTGAGAGACAGTAAAGCTGTCACCGAACGCTAGCACACGCAGCCCCTGCCGTAAAAACTCAAACCAAATGTGGAAAAGGGCCGACCAAGCTAATCGGACATGTTTATCTCGTAAAAGCTGAAATCTGGAGAAGATCAGTCCCGTGTTTCTGAGCAGACTGTTCCTGACTGGTTACGCCTTTTTAGCACTGTGTGAATATATACATTCTAGATATCACTATATAGAACACTGTTATAGAGAACAGAGACGGACCCTAATCACCGTTCCCTACATTAGAGCCCTATATAGAACACTGTTATAGAGAACAGAGACGGACCCTGATCGCCGTTCGCTACATCAGAGCCCTATATAGAACACTGTTATAGAGAACAGAGACGGACCCCAATCACCGATCCCAACATTAGAGCCCTATATAGAACACTATTATAGAGACCAGAGACGGACCCCAATCACCGTTCCCTACATTAGAGCCCTATATAGAACACTGTTATAGAGAACAGAGACGGACCCTGATCGCCGTTCGCTACATCAGAGCCCTATATAGAACACTATTATAGAGAACAGAGACGGACCCCAATCACCGTTCCCTACATTAGAGCCCTATATAGAACACTGTTATAGAGAACAGAGACGGACCCTAATCGCCGTTCCCTACATTAGAGCCCTATATAGAACACTATTATAGAGAACAGAGACGGACCCTGATCACCGTTCCCTACATAAGAGCCCTATATAGAACACTGTTATAGAGAACAGAGACGGACCCTAATCACCGTTCCCTACATTAGAGCCCTATATAGAACACTGTTATAGAGAACAGAGACGGACCCTAATCACCGTTCCCTACATTAGAGCCCTATATAGAACACTGTTATAGAGAACAGAGACGGACCCTAATCACCGTTCCCTACATTAGAGCCCTATATAGAACACTGTTATAGAGAACAGAGACGGACCCTAATCACCGTTCCCTACATTAGAGCCCTATATAGAACACTATTATAGAGAACAGAGACGGACCCTGATCACCGTTCCCTACATTAGAGCCCTATATAGAACACTGTTATAGAGAACAGAGACGGACCCTAATCGCCGTTCCCTACATTAGAGCCCTATATAGAACACTGTTATAGAGAACAGAGACGGACCCTAATCACCGTTCCCTACATTAGAGCCCTATATAGAACACTGTTATAGAGAACAAAGATGGACCCTTGACACCGTTCCCTACATTAGAGCCCTATATAGAACACTGTTATAGAGAACAGAGACGGACCCTAATCACCGTTCCCTACATTAGAGCCCTATATAGAACACTGTTATAGAGAACAGAGACGGACCCTAATCACCGTTCCCTACATTAGAGCCCTATATAGAACACTGTTATAGAGAACAGAGACGGACCCTAATCACCGTTCCCTACATTAGAGCCCTATATAGAACACTGTTATAGAGAACAGAGACGGACCCTAATCACCGTTCCCTACATTAGAGCCCTATATAGAACACTGTTATAGAGAACAGAGACGGACCCTAATCGCCGTTCCCTACATTAGAGCCCTATATAGAACACTGTTATAGAGAACAGAGACGGACCCTAATCACCGTTCCCTACATTAGAGCCCTATATAGAACACTGTTATAGAGAACAAAGATGGACCCTTGACACCGTTCCCTACATTAGAGCCCTATATAGAACACTGTTATAGAGAACAGAGACGGACCCTAATCGCCGTTCCCTACATTAGAGCCCTATATAGAACACTGTTATAGAGAACAGAGACGGACCCTAATCACCGTTCCCTACATTAGAGCCCTATATAGAACACTATTATAGAGAACAGAGACGGACCCTAATCACCGTTCCCTACATTAGAGCCCTATATAGAACACTATTATAGAGAACAGAGACGGACCCCAATCACCGTTCCCTACATTAGAGCCCTATATAGAACACTGTTATAGAGAACAAAGATGGACCCTTGACACCGTTCCCTACATTAGAGCCCTATATAGAACACTGTTATAGAGAACAGAGACGGACCCTAATCGCCGTTCCCTACATTAGAGCCCTATATAGAACACTATTATAGAGAACAGAGACGGACCCTCATCACCGTTCCCTACATTAGAGCCCTATATAGAACACTACTATAGAGAACAGAGGCGGACCCTTGATCACTCCTCTGAGTGCACTCCGCGCTCTGGATGTGTCCTGTAGTGGTTTCGGGAGAAGTTGACTTATTTATGGTGAGTAGCCTCAGACACAGTCCAGGTCTCACAGTGAGGAGAGAAGGCCATGTTGGATTTAGGGGCCAGTGAAAGGGTGATGATAGACGAGTGTGAAGCGGCCCAGCCTAAACAGCCAGAGGGACGTGAGGAAAGATGGGGGCTTTATTCTCCTCCGCAGAGGCCAACAGGGCAGCACCCCTGATCCCTCGCTCGCTCTTCAACTCTCTCTGTCAACTCTCTCTTTCTTTCTCCTCTTCTGTCTCGCTCCTGTTCTCTCTCTCTGTCGTTTGTTCTTTGTTTCTCTTCTTAGTCTAACTCTCACCCTCTCCTTCTTCTTCTCATTTTTCTTTCTTTACGCACCTCTTCCTAAATGATGCCTCAGTAGTGTTTTTGAAGGAAGAAAATCTCTATTTCTTCTTTCTCTCTCTCACTTGTCCCACGCTCCTGCTTTTTTCTTTTTCTCAGTCCTCCCTCTTCTTTTTGGCCTTTTACCCTCCTTCGTTTCTCGTATTGTCTTTTTCTTTATTTGACTTTACATTTTTCTCTCTTTCTCTCTTTCTTTCTTTCCTTCTTTCTCCTTCTTTCTTTTTGCCCCTCCCCCTTTTACTTTCTATATTTTTCTTTCTCTCTTTCTTTCTTCCTTCCTTTCTTTCTTTCTTTCTTTCTTTCTTTCTCTCTCTTTCTTTCTTTTTGCCCCTCCCCCTTTTACTTTCTATATTTTTTCTTTCTTTCTCTCTTTCTGTTTTTGCCTCTCCCCCTTTTACTCACTATATTTTTCTTTCTTTCTTTCTTTCTTTGTCTTTCTTTCTTTCTTTCTTTCTTTCTATTTTTATTTCTTTCTTTTTTTCTTTTTCTTTCTTTCTTTCTTTCTTTCTTTCTTTCTTTCTTTCTTTCTTTCTCTCTCTCTCTCTCTCTTTTTGCCCCTCCCCCTTTTACTTTCTATATTTTTCTTTCTTTCTTTCTCTCTTTCTGTTTTTGCCCCTCCCCCTTTTACTCTCTCTATTTTTCTTTCTTTCTTTCTTTCTCCCTTTTTATTTTTTGCCTCTCCTCCTTTAACTCACTATTTCTTTCTTTCTTTCTTTCTCTCTTTCTCCCGCACATCTTAATCCTTTACATTTCCCATTCTCCCTTCTCTCTGTCTCTCTGCAGGTTTAGTGTGATCCTGTACAGTACAGCAGCAGGTAACCACACTGACAACAGCAGAGCTATAGACAAATCATCTAATAGACCCCCCCGGACCACCACACACACACACACACTCACACTTACACTGTACCTCTGGGTGACCTCTCGGGTGTAGACACAGCACACACTCAGAGTGCATGTCCTCTCCTCTCCCTGGTGTAATGACTTTTAACATAATGGCCTGTGGTGGGTATAAGAGCCTCTAGTGTCTGCCATGTGTGACTGTGTGTCTAATGGAGGGTGAGACGGGGCCCGTCTAAGCCCCCCTCAATTAGTCTCGCTGAACCTGTTACCCCACAGACCACACACGTGCACTCACCCGTTCGTACAGCACTGAGCAAAAGTCGGAGACCACCTTTCGTTTGTCTCATTTCCATTCACTTTTCAGTGTCAGGAAAAAAGCAGAGGACATAACTAAGCTACCTGGAAACCTACCTGAGGACGTTTATTCCTACAGGGTCGTGCTACCTGGATCGATGTGTCGGTCCTCTGTATGCAGGGCCTTTGAATATGTGAAAGTTGTGTAAAGGATGGCGAAGGATGCAATGCGGTTGTCCTCCATCCTTTCATTGAATCAGGTCGCAAAGTGCAGGCTCACTATTGGTACTATTTAGTTACATCAGGGGTAATTTGGTAATGAGCTTCCCTGCTCCTCTGTCAGAATGAATTGTCTGTCTATTGTCTGTCTCTGAGCTACTACCCAAACTCTGCGGTCTGCTTCAGTGCTAATGCCCTTCCTGTGCCCTCTGATGCCGTTGCTTCACCTGCCTCGGCTGGGTGCTACTACCTTCCTGCCATCTTCCGCTGCCTCAAAAACACAAACGATTTGACTTGCCGTGACTCCAAGTCAAATCGCCTTTCTGTTCTGATTGGCCTACCCCCCACCACCCCCAAAACTGCTGTAAGTTGCAAAACTCGCTATGGCTGTTACACAATGGTGTCAGTTCTGTCCTATCAGTTTGATCCAGAGTCTGATCCTGAAAGTCCGGTAGAACAAGTTGATAGATACACCTTCAAAAGCTAGATTAGAATGGTAAGCTGGCAGATAGGTGACCAATTTGAATTGTGTTACGAAGGAAACGGCCTGGAATTCCAACAAGGCGTTTCAGGAGGCTGAGATAAGTAGGTTCCAACGAAGAGCGTTAGAACTTTGCAGCCCGTTTACATGCACAAACAGCTACACAGCCCAGGAAAGGAAAGAGAAAACCGGAAAAGCATAATAGCCCCCCGTTAAAAATGCTAAGGAGGTCCAGTTGACCTTGAATAAGGGAGTTTCATCCCTCCAGCACTCAAAAACACAAACGGTTTGACTTGCCGTGACTCCATGTAATAGATCTGAGGCTCAAGTCACCAAACCCCGCGTTAGCCTGCTACTGCTAACTCCCTGTAAATGTAAGTAAATGTAAAGTGTTATATATACACTGAACTGAGTTGGGTGGCACAAAGGGGTAGCACTACCACCTCACAGAATGAAGGGCCTATGTTTGATTCCTGGTCGGGATCTTCCTGTGTGGAGTTGCATGCATGTTCTCTTCATGTCCCTGTCCTGGAAATTGGAGATGATCGCCCCTAGGTGTGGATGTGTACATCTGTGTCTATGCCCGGTGATGGACTAGTGGTCTGCCCAGGGTGTTTCCTGGGTGAATACATTGTGTGCAGGGTTTATATGAATACTGCTGAGGATTGGGTCTATGGAACACCCATCGGATATATGTCTGGTTGGCCCCCTCTGCTCCAGTAACTCTACTCTAGACTTTACACTAGAGGTTGGAACATTGCTGTGAGGATCTGACTGCATTGTGCAGTGAGAGCATTGGTGAGGACAGGCACTGATGTTGGATGATTAGTTCTGGATGGCTCCAGCTCATCCCAAAGGCACTGGTTGGAGCTCCATTCCTCCAGGGAACACCGTTTTACTGCTCCACAGCCTGGTGCTGGGGGATTGATACAGCTCTAGCTGACACTTAGCATTGGACATGGTAACCTTGGGCTCGTATGTTGAAACCATAGCAAGTAGGAGAATAGCATGCCCTAGGACTGACGTTACATCAACAGCTCATCAATGCAATTGCAATACATCAAGCAAATCAGTGATTCATCTCCATGTCAATAATTTTGCTCAACAAACCAAACACTATTCCAACCAAAGTTGGCTATCTTGTATCATAACTGGCCTGTGAAAGCGGTTTTTGACTAGCACAGTGAAGAGCCTGTTGCGCAGTACTGTATATGCTCACGTATAGACCCCACCGGACTCCCACATGCATTTCATGGTGATAAAGGCCTTGGTGTCAGTGTGCTCTCACAACACATAGATCTCTCACAGGAAGCCAGAGCTCAAACATCGCCATCAATCTCCCGCACACACACATTTACGCACTCCGTCCCCAAGGCCGCATCCTGTAGCAGGATCGTAAATGATGGCCCCCCCTTGCTGTCATTGCTCTATCACTCATGCACACACAAGGATGTCCTCACTTCACAAACAACAAACAGCTCCACTCATAACCCGCTCCCTCTATATCCGGCCGCACACGCTGCGAGCAGGACAGGTGGTTGCTGGAGAGGAAATGTCTCTCCGCCCTCCCTCTCTCCCGCTGTGGCCCTGCGTTACTGACTGACAAGGCTTAAGGTTTAAGCTAAAAGGAGAGAAAACTGAATGGAGAACAAGTTTTTTTGGCATTCCCAGAATATTACGGATTCACAATTTTTATTTTCCATAGCATGAAATGGGAAACTTTCCGAGGTGGTAAAATGTATTCACCGTCTGTCTGAAATGCTCTGTTAGAGCTCCTGCATCTTTAAGCCCCGCCTCCTGTGCTCTCCTCCCTCAGTGTGCTCTGATTGGTCAGTTCGCCTTTCTGTTCTGATTGGCCAACCCCCCCCCAAAACTGCTGTAAGTTGCAAACCACACCGCTATGGCTGTTACACAATGGTGTCAGTTCTGAGTTTGACCCAGAGTCCGATCCTGAAAGTCCGGTAGAACAAGTTGATAGATGCACCTTCAAAAGCTAGATTAGAATGGTAAGCTGGCAGATAGGTGACCAATTCCAATTTTGTTATGAAGTTGGCCTGGAGCGCCAACAAGGCGTTTCAGCATGCTGAGATAAGTAGGTTCCAAAGAAGAGCGTTAGAACATGCACAAACAGCTACACAGCCCAGGAAAGGAAAGAGAAAACCGGAAAAGCATAATAGCCCCCCGTTAAAAATGCTAAGGAGGTCCAGTTGACCTTGAATAAGGGAGTTCATCCCTCCAGCACTGTTGTAGGCACTTGTAGAATCTATGCTAAGGTGGATAACAGCTACCTTACTGGCCCAACTTTTTTACTTAAGGTCACCACAGGCTGGACGTCCCACAGTGGACATCCAATGACTTGTAGAGTGGCCCCCATGTGTAACAAATGACATGTGTCCATAGAATGGTAAGCATGTTTTGATAGCTGCAACTAGGCTTTGAGGAATCTTGTGATACCGTTAGATCACCTAGCAGCCAGAAGGAAACAAGTCCTACAGAGTTTCCCACAGAACCTCAGTGGGCCGGTGTGCATGTGTGCTGACGGTCTGCTGTGTGTTAGCGAGAGCGCAATGTTGGCTTGTGGTCTGCGCAGTTGGACCATGATGCTTGTTGAAAGCACCCCTCTGGTCCAAACCTCCCTCAGACTTCACGCAGGGAAGTAGACAATAGAGTCAGAGACGGAGCTGAAGGACGGAACGAGTAAAACAGACACCAGCTTAGAACAGGCAGCAAACATCAGAGCGCTCCGAGATTACTCACACTGAGTCATCAAACCAGCGTTTAATGCAGACAACGACCTGTCAGTGTAAGCAGTGGAGGGGATTTTGTGGGGAGCTTAAGTAAGCTTCGTTTTCAGGATGTTTGAAAGTGCTGGCCTGGAACTTTACACTCTTTTACCCGTAACCCCTATAAGGTCGATTAGCCAAGACGTGTTTGGTGTTGGGAAGTTTGCTTGCACTGAAGCGACAACCAAAGTGTATGTACACCATGGATACAGATATGCATATGTTCATTTGTCAATAAAGAAGCTCCATAAGCAATAGCGGCACGCAGAAGGAATCACCCGACAGCAGTGAATGTAGGTGGGCATCGTGACGCATGCGAATGATTCAAGGTTCATGCTTGTACATGCATGTGGCGTAAGCAAGGACGGGCCTTTTCGCTGTACCTGACTGACCCGACAGCCACGATTGTGGACATTCAGCGAGCAGTGTTGCCCTCCATTGGTAGCACCACTGGCAGACGGCTACACAACACAGGACTACATGCACAGAGACCTTTGCGACAACTGCCCTTAACACCACGTCAATGTCGCCAAAGACTGTAATGGTGTCGTGCCAGGTTGTCATGGAGTGACTCAGCGGCTCAGTGATGACTCCCGCTTTTGTCTTGGTGGAGATGACCAACGAACCAATGTGTGGAGGCACCGTGGTCAGCACCAAGATGAACGGTTTGTTGTCACATGTCCAAATGGGCTAGTCACTCCGCCTCCACCCCTACCACACAATCTGCAGGAACTGTGTGAGAGTATTTAAGCTGCATGGGCTGGATTATCCATAACCTCTACAACTCCACACTAACGCATTACACTTACTGAGTTACTGTACACCAACACACTACTTACAGTACACTAACACATTACACTGACTGAGTTAATGTACACCAACACGCTACTTACAGTACACTAACACATTACACTTACTGAGTTACTGTACACCAGCACACTACTTACAGTACACTAACGCATTACACTTACCGAGTTACTGTACACCGACACACTACTTACAGTACACTAACGCATTACACTTACTGAGTTACTGTACACCAACACTCTACTTACAGTACACTAACACATTACACTTACCGAGTTACTGTACACCGACACACTACTTACAGTACACTAACGCATTACACTTACTGAGTTACTGTACACCAACACTCTACTTACAGTACACTAACACATTACACTTACCGAGTTACTGTACACCGACACACTACTTACAGTACACTAACACATTACACTTACTGAGTTACCGTACACCAACACACTACTTACAGCACACTAACACATTACACTTACTGAGTTACTGTACGCCAACACACTACTTACAGTACACTAACACATTACACTTACTGAGTTACTGTACAACGACACGCTACTTACAGTACACTAACACATTACACTTACTGAGTTACTGTACACCAACACACTACTTACAGTACATTAACACATTACACTTACTGAGTCACTGTACACCAACACGCTACTTACAGCACACTAACACATTACACTTACTGAGTTACTGTACACCAACACACTACTTACAGTACACTAACGCATTACACTTACTGAGTTACTGTACACCCACACAGTACACTAACACATTACACTTACTGAGTTACTGTACACCAACACTCTACTTACAGTACACTAACACATTACACTTACCGAGTTACTGTACACCAACACACTACTTACAGCACACTAACACATTACACTTACTGAGTTACTGTACACCGACACACTACTTACAGCACACTAACACATTACACTTACTGAGTTACTGTACACCAACACACTACTTACAGCGCACTAACGCATTACACTTACTGAGTTACTGTACACCAACACACTACTTACAGTACACTAACACGCTAACACGACACACCCTGCTTGATCAGCTGGGTTGAGGGGAAATGATGTCCACTTTTCACTGGACTACTGCTTTAAACTCTTGCACAACGTTCCGCCTGAGACAGACAGAGGGAGGTGCTGGCGGAGGGCTATTTGAAGTTCTGATGTTGACCACATGAGAAAGCTCTCCCGAGGCCTTGAATGAGGCTTTTGTCGGCTCCTTCCCGAAGCAGCCTGGAAAGTAGATCAGTTCAGTCGTAAAGAGCAAATGAACCGTGAGTTAAATCTCAGAAGTTTTTCGCCAGTGCACAATGCATTCTCAAACATGCTATCCCTTACACGCTCTACATAAACACCAGCAGCTCCTTTTATCTCTGGCTGAGGCATGAGGAGTGTAGCAATGGGGGTTTCTTCACAACACTGGAGCTTCCCAGATCATACAATAAGGTCCCCCCAACCCGCCACTCGTACGTTGACTACGCATCCTCATCAAGCTCATCTCGATGAAAAGCAATTCATTTGATGAACGAGACGCTAGCACTGTCTTCCGTGGTATTCCATTGTGCTGAGTCATTCTGACTCAACCGCGTTGATCTCAATCGAAACCCTGCCTGAATTCAATCAGGGGGAACAAATGGAAGGAACTCTGTTAGGCATTACAAAGGAGATAAGGAATCATAAAGCATTATAAAGCTTGATTAGACTCCCTGGGAGTCCAGATGCAGATGTGTGCTGTTTGGTGGGACGAATGAGCTTCATGGAGCAGGAAGACATACGTTCTGCATTGGGAAGCCCCTGCGAGTGATAATGCAGGATAGCGAATCTTGCAATAGTGTTCAATTAACTTAGCCGTTAGCCAGCGTCGGAGCAGCAGGTGGCCAGTCATGTCCCAGGGAAATACCCAGCTAGTTCCCGGAACGTTGGCTAAAGTAACATGCAGGTTTTAATATAACGGTTTAATCCAATGTTCAAAGAACGTTATATAGATGTTCACAATGCCAAATTGTGACTAACACTTAACATTGCAATGTTCAAAGGATGTTTTGAGAATGTTTTCAGGACCACAGACTGTGTTCCATGTAAACTAAAGAAGAACATTACCAGCCCAACATTCGGTAAATGTTTTACGGATGTTACCGAGACCTGAGATGAGACAGAATGTTCTTAGACAGAACGTTCTCCTTCTCTAATAAAAGTTTAATCTAATGTTTAAACATTTTAAAGATGTTTTAGGATGTCAAATAATGTTTCGCTAAGGCTACGTGTTAACGTAGATGTAGCATTTAACTGCAACGTTCAGAGGATGTTCTCAGGGACACAGACTATATTACCTGATAACTACAGAAGAACATTCCCAGCCCAACATTCGCTAGATGTTTTATGGATGCTACTGAGACTGAAAATGATAGAATGTTAGAAACCATTCTCCTACCTTTAGAAAGAACATTCAGGGAACCATAAAAAAAACTTCCAGATGAAAACATTTATGGAATGTTTTGGACGAATAGTTGGGAAGAAGCTGCGATTTAGCACCAAATTTCAATATTTGCACATTTTATCAGCATTTGACAAATTTCTGATTGTTTTGTTCCTTCTGGCATTCCATTCCTATTCCCACTTATCACACAGAATCACAAAATCAAAGTTATAAACCTGTACACTGATCACTCTGGTTCATTGGTTAACTAAAACAGCAGTCCTATTACATCCATGTGCAAAAGCTATATTTCCCTAAATTACAAAACAGTACAGATTTGTTTTGTGAAAGTGAAAACAGTGTCTATTTCTTTTACATAAAGAAAATAAATGACAACATATACCTACAGAAAAGTCCCGGTTACATTTTACCTTCAAGGTGGCAGCTGCTCCTGCTGTTTTTAGCTCTCCAGCATGCTTTGTAGATAACAGTGTGTCAGACAGTGTCCGAAAGCACATAAGCAAGTCTATTTGAGGTCACTCAACCTCAACTCCATGTGGTTTAAAGTAAACGTGTGAGGATTTAAGATACAGTTTACACAGTGCTGAGTAGCTCTAGTGCAGAGGCTCCTGAGTGGCACAGCTGTCTACGCTGCAAAAAGGACATCTGGGCAAGTATAAGCTTCTTATATGTAACCTATATATTACAAATCATATATTTCCCTTTTTCAAACACACACACACACACACACACACACACACACGTATATATACACACATGTACACACACATACACACGTATATATACACACATGTACACACACATACACACACACACACACACACACACCACGTATATATGTACACACATGTACACACACACACGTATATATGTATACACATGTACACACATACACACGTATATATACACACGTACACACACATACACACACACACACACATATAGATACACACATGTACACACACACACACACGTATATATGTACACACATGTACACACACACACACGTATATATACACACGTACACACACACACGTATATATGTACACACACACACACACGTATATATGTACACACATGTACACACACACACACATACACGTATATATACACACACATACACACACACACGTATATATACACACATGTACACACACACACACACACACGTATATATGTACACACATGTACACACACACACACACGTATATATACACACGTACACACACATACACACACGCGCGTATATATGTACACACATGCGTATATATGTACACACATGTATACACACACACACACGTATATATGTACACACATGTACACACGCGCATATATATGTACACACATGTACACAAACACACACACGTATATATGTACACACATACACGCGTATATATGTACACACACACACACACGTATATATGTACACACACACACATATATATGTACACACACACACACACACACGTATATATGTACACACACACACACACGTATATATGTACACACATATGTACACACACACACACACACACACGTATATATGTACACACATGTACACACACACATATACATGGTTTAAGATGGTGCTTATCTGGGGCAGATTTCCAAACACAACATATATTGGTTTTGGTGACTTGGTGAATTGTTCCTGTCTATAAAAACATGTATCTCCATTTGAGCTCTGCAGCTCTGGTTCATGATGTTTGGACCAATAGAAATATACTTCAAAACCAGCTGGAATAAAATCTCGTCACATGACCGTACACTGGAGTGAAGAGCTTCTTTGCTGTCTCCTGTAAAGTTCTCTGTTGAGCTGCGTGTTTTCCTTTGGTCAGGCTGGCTCTAGGGTAGTGCTCTAAACCTTACACCAGTATCTCTCTCTCTCCCTCTCTCTCTCTCTCTCTCTCTCTCTCTCGGATCTGCATGTGGGGGGCTGCCCCTGTTTGCCCCTTCATTCCTTCGGCTCTCTGTGGCTTTGTTGAAGCGTGCTATTTGGACTGATAGCATCTCAGCGGTACTCCAGCATGTAGGCACACTAAGCTACTGAGGCTCTTTAAGAAACGCATGGCCTGTGTGTGTGTTTGTGTGTGTGTGTGGATGCCTGCTGCGCTCTGTGTGTGTGTGGGTGGGTGTGTGTGTAGTAAGTGCCTGTTTGTTATGTTTGTGTTTTGTGCTGCTGTAATTCGGCTTCACGGCCGTTTGCGCCACAGCTTCTCTTTACAGGCTCCATTAAGACTCAGTGGACTGCTGGTTATCAGCACGCAGCACAGGTGCAGAAGCTGGTGAGGACTGTGTGTGTGTGAGGGATGTGGGAGGTACAGAGCTTTGCCTGTTGGGATACTCACCCCAGGAGAGGAGGGGTCAGTGTTACAGCTGTGAGCAGGAAGAAACACCAGGGTGAAACTACAGCAATGCATGGGGTGTCCGATCTTACCCACAAAGAACGCTGTGGCTGCCGGTTTTCAGTCCAACAAAGCAGGAGATCAGATTGGTCAGTTGTTTAAAGGTTGGGCAGTTGATCAGTCAGGTAGAATCAGGTGAGCTCCTGCTTATATGGAGTAAAAAACCTTGCGGGCCCCTTGCGGATTAGATTGGACACCCCGGAATACTGTAGCCTTTTACAGCCTGTTCTCTATCTGCTGTACATGCAGGGCACAATCAAGAGCCACGTACAATCACAGAGCTCATCTGCACTTAGCAACGAGCACAAAGCACGTGTGCTACAACATTCCCAAAATAATTCCTGTAAGCGTTTATATTGCTTAACACTGCTTTATCCTTCTGGGCCACTGGGGGCGCTGTTCGGTTGGCAGAAGGCAGCATTCACCCTGGACAGGCCGCCAATCCATTACACAGTCACAACTAGGGGGCGATTTAGAATCACCAGCTTACCTGATTCCATGTCTTTGGACGGTGGAAGGAAACCGGAGCACCCGGAGGAAGCCATGTGTGAACAGGAAGCGGATTGGGAATCTGGGAATGACTTTGACAGGGAACCGGAGCACCCGGAGGAAACCCATAAAAAAAAAAGGAGAACAGTCAAACTGCCTACAGAAAGGAAAGGATAGGGAATCTGGGAATGACGTTGGCAGGAAACTGGAGCACCCAGAGGAAACCCATAAGAAAAAAGGGAGAACATGCAAACTGCCTACAGAAAGGACACCAGATCGGGAATCTGGGAATGACGTTGGCAGGAAACTGGAGCACCCGGAGGAAACCCATAAAAAAAAAAAAAGGGAGAACATGCAAACTGCCTACAGAAAGGACACCGGATAGGGAATCTGGGAATGACTTTGGCTGGAAATCAGAGCACCCAGAGGAAACCCATGCGTAAACAGGAAGAACAGTCCAACTGCCTACAGAAAGGACCCCGCATCGGGAATCTGGGAATGACGTTGGCAGGAATTTGGAGCACCCGGAGAAAATCCATAAGAAAACTGCAAACATGCAAACTGCCTACGAAAAGAATCCTGGCTCGGGAAACTGGGAATGACTATGGCAGGAACCCAGAGCACCCGGAGGAAACCAATGCCTACAGAAAGGACCCCGGACCGGGAATCGAACCCAGACCTGTGAGGTGATAACGTGATGCTCTGCGCCACCATAGCACCCGCATATTAATAGTGATAATAACAACAGTAATAACAGAAGATTCCTAAAATACGTTTTTCAAAGACGCCTACAATTATATTAATACATCAACACAGAATCACCCGCTAGAGTGGAACAGTAATACGGAGAGGCAATAAAGCAAGACTACAGGCACATAGAAGATGGAAGAATGGATGGAAGAGCCGAATAGGCAAGAGAGGAGAGGTGTGTGTTGAGGTTGGATTTGAACGTTGGAGGAGAATTAGACTGGACTGGAGAGCATTCCAGAGGAGCAGTGGAGGTCTGATGAAGGAATAGTGCATTCCTAGCTGAGGAGGACCCTGGAGTAGGAGTAGGTTTCTGGTGAAGGAGAAGATCAGACAGATAGGACGGCGGTTTGAAGCTTTGAGGTTCAGGAGCGGAGGTTTGAAATATTGGTGGACCACTCTCTGAATTATGGAGGTGTTTCAGCCACACCCATCGCTGACAGGTATGTAGAATCAATCACATTCCATAGACCAGTGGTCTCCAACCCTAGTCCTGGACGAGCTGCAGAGTTGAGTTACAACTTGTGTTGAGCTTGCAGCTGGCCCACCCCTTACTTAACACTAATACAGGAGTTCCGTGTCTTATCTGCAAGGGCCCGGTGTGGCTGGAGGTTTTCATTCCCAGTACGCACCTGATTCTACTTCCATAATCAACTGCTCAGCCTTCAAACAACTGACCGTGTGATCTCCTGCTTGGCTGGCATGAAAACCTGCCGCCACACTGGTAAGATCGGACCCCCAACGCTCAATGCATCTGATCCAGCCAATCAGTTGGGATGAAGAGCTTGGGATGAAGGTCCTACTGAAGAGCTCAGTGACTTGAAATGTGCCACTGTCATGAGTTTGTGAAACGTCTGCCCTGCTTGACCTGCCCTGGTCAACTGTTAGTGCTAATAATGGAATCATCTAAGAGCAACAACAGCTCAGTCCATCTCAGAGCAGGTCCACCTGGTGCTGAAGCACATAGCTCAGTGGCAATGTCAGCTTAAAGCCCCATGGAAACATTTCTATCTATTGAAGTTACTCTTGTTCCACTGGGCCTCGATATATATGAGAATATATGTGTTATGAATTCCTTCACTCCTCTTTAGGTAAACTGGACGGGCCTAATCTTGGGTGATGCCTTTATCAGCTTGTGGCAGTGTAGGCATTCATGGCATTTGACAGGCGCTCTTATCCAGAGTGGCTTACAATTTGATCATTACTTACTGAGCTAGGTGAAGATAGAGGTAGGAGTCCTACCCAAGGACCGTTATTGGTATAGTGTAGGGTGCTAGCCCAGGTAGGGCATTAAACTCCAGCCTACAAAATAGGAGACAGAGGTGTTACCCACTATACTGTACCAACCCAAGGCTCCCAAATGAAACAGAAAACGCTTATGAAAAAAGGAAAACAACCAGTTCCTGTATATATACATACAGGGGTTGGACAATGAAACTGAAACACCTGTCATTTTAGTGTGGGAGGTCTCATGGCTAAATTGGACCAGTCTGGCGGCCAATCCTCATTAACTGCACATTGCACCAGTAAGAGCAGAGTGTGAAGGTTCAGTTAGCAGGTAAGAGCACAGTTCTGCTCAAAATACTGCAATGCACACAGCATTATGGGTGACATACCAGAGTTCAAAAGAGAACACATTGTTGGTGCACGTCTTGCTGGTGCATCTGTGACCAAGACAGCAAGTCTTTGTGATGTATCAAGAGCCACGGTATCCAGGGTAATGTCAGCATACCAATAAGAAGGACCAACCTCCACCAGCATCACGTAGTGACCTGGCCACTATCCTGCAAGAAGAATGGCTTAAACTCCCTCTGACCACTGTGCAGGACGCAGTATATGTCATTCCCAAGACCAACTGACGCTGTATTGGCCACAAAAGGAGGCCCTACACCATACTAATAAATGACTGTGGTCTAAAACCAGGTGTTTCAGTTTCATTGTCCAACCCCTGTATATATATATATATATATATATATATATATATATATATATATATATATAAATATTATTCTCTTTTGTCGATTTTCACACAGGAGATTTTGAACCGTGTGGTGCATTAGGTTTAGGAACCTGAAACGTTCCTTCCCAGCCGGAACCAAAGAATAGTAGGTTCTTGAGCACGAACCATGATGACATCCATGGGCCTGTCAGTTGTTGAGAAAAAAAAAAACAATGGAGACCCTCTTCTACGTCTTCCTATCAGCAGTAGTTGATCCGTGCTTGCTTTCTGGATAGACAATAACATCTGGAATAACAGGCCAATCGCTCACAGGTAATCTATACGCCCCGCCATCTTGTTTCTACTGTTTACTAGCGCTGTGCAGCGGCCTCTGTTGATGCTGAAGACGTTCCTTGGTTTCAATAACAGCTGGTGCAAATGCAGACACTCACATTTACGAAACACCAAAGGAGATATCTGTTTAACACAGTGTTTGATTGAAACAACATTATGCTGGCGTTTATACAGTGGATTTGTATCATTTGGCTCATTAAAATCTATCATTTCTGCTATTACCGTCTGTAAAGCACTGTCAGGGGAATGAAAAAAGCTCTATACATACAAATTATTATTATTATTAGCATTATTATTAGCATTATTAGCATTATTATTAGCATTATTGGTGCTGGAGCATTGCTCTAAGGTTATGCAGCTAGCTCAATAGTATTTATAAATTCATCTCTATTAATATGAGCTTACATTTATGTTCCTGCTGCATTGGGAATGGCAGTATTAAGGGGCGTTCTCCAATATAACCAGAGCAAAGTCTTCCAGTGATTTACGACAGTCAGCAGAGACGTTTCATTCCCAATAAATCTCCGGCTGTGTCGCTCTGGACAGTAACACAAGCATGTTTCAAATGGAGCTGTAAAGGCCTTGTTTCAAAGCTGCTGAAAAGCCATAACTTACACGCGGAGGACGGCCCATCCTTTTCATGTGCTCTCCGGGCCCAGGGTGAGCCGCGGGAGGAGCGCGCCGAGGACCATTTGTTCGGGATTACCGCTCATTTAACAGATTTCCAAAATAGTTTCTTGCCTTCAAAGCAGCGCTGGAGATTCAGTAGCCCCTTTGCTCCTCAGCTCTCGGCTGGGGCCCGATCTGTCTTAATGGGAGCTTATAGTGTTGTCATAGCAGTTTAAAAACAGTAGGTAACCGAGTTCTGTCCTAGAACCTAGATCCTTTAGAACTACCCCCCACAAAAGTTGTTGGGGGAACAGCCACCAAGTCTCATTTAATATTGTTCTTTGGTTGTGATACTTTGGCATGTGGTCTGTTTTATTTATTACACTCATTATCAAATTATTGGTGCACCAAGAAGGAGGTGTGGGAGTGCGGTGCGGTTGGGAAGGAAGATAAAGGTGACCAGGATCAATCAATGATGATAAATTTAGACTGATATGATCAATATTTACTGAGCTACACATACAGAAGTCTGTCTCTCGGTATGGCCTTGGGCCGCCATGTTTGCTAACCCAACATGCCAGACGTCTCAGCATGGAGTTGTAGAGGTTCCCAATGGTGCCCTGTGATAATCCATCCCATGCAGCTTGAATATCCTCACTTCCTGCAGATGGTGACGTCCTTTGGACGTATGATGGGTGACAACAAACCGTTCATCTTGGTGCTGAACACGGTGCCTCCACACATGGATTCGTTGAGGGTCCCCACCAAGACAAAAGCGGGACTCGTTACTGAAGACGACTGGCTGCCATTCTCAGTCACTCAATGACAGTCTGGCATGACACCAATGCAGTGTTGGGTGATGTTGACACAGTGTTAAGGACAGTCGGCATAACGGTCTGCGTGCATGTAGTCCAACAGGATGACTCATGGAGGACATCACTGCTCGCTGAGCGTCCACATTCATGGCTGTTAGGTCAGTCAGGTAGAGCGATAATACCTGCCCATGCTTACATCAGATGATCTTGTTTTGCTAGCTAGTCCGGTTTGCTGGTGTTATCGGCTACTCTGAAGCATAACAGGGTATGGACTACAGGGATTTGGGAATTATAAGACTGTGGGATTCCTTCCTTTCAATGATGCTAACAGCTCCCCCTTGTGGGGCAAGGCTGAAACACCCTGGACGGGTCACCAGTTCATTGCAGAGCAGACAACTATAGAAAATGATCATTTTTAAAAGTTAGCCATTGTACAAGAAACTCGTTTGATGAGTCGTGGGCCCCTTAAACAGTTTGCTGTAATTTGGAACACTCCAAAATGGTAAGCAAATTTTGGATTCGGGGGAGGGGACAATAATGGGGCACCATGTAAAATTGAATCTGAGGTGTAAAATAGATTAGGGACCACCGCATAAATAAAGCTGTTATTATTAGAGCACTACAGCGAAGGCCTGAGCTTTTATGTGCCCACCTGTGTGGAAACACAAGGTCCAGCGAGGTAGCGGGTTTTGGATTGCGCACGCACCGCATGGTTTTCTCTGTTTTCCAGTCTTGGGGTTTGAGCGGCGGCCTTTGTTCTCTGTTCTGAAGTGGGGTCCGGGTTTGAACATGATTAGAAGCATGTTGGGGAATTGGCTCCATCCTCTTTTCAGGAACAACAGCTCCAGCTGGGCCAGGCACAAGGCTAAGTAAGACCAGACCCTTCGATAAGCACTGTTATATAATTGCCAGTGTGTGTGTGTGTGTGTGTGTGTGTGTGTGTGTGTGTGTGGGTGTCTGTGTTTTGCACTGTAACTGTACTATGGTGGGTTTTCCCATAAGGATCACTCTTGCTCTTTTAGACAGTGTTTTTGCTACAGTGAATTTAGGACCGGTTTTGCCTGTGCTGCCCTGAGCCTGACCATAAACTTAATATCTTCTAAAGGACCTTAAAAGAAAGAATTACATACTTACTTTCATCCGAGGGTTTGCAGTTAGCCCAGACAGGGATCAAGCCTCGTCTTGAACAGGGATAAACTGTCTGGACCATCTGGATTACCGGAAGACTTCCTGATGAGCCGCTGTATCTGTTGTCCATGCGGAGAAAAAGAGAGAAACAGAGGTAAGTGGTGCGCACACTGCATCCTCAATGCACCTATCCAAACATGTAATCTGACTATAAGCTCCTGCTCTAAGCTGAAATCCAACTGAATGTAGGTGTAGCCATTTAAGTGTTGGCCATATCAACGTGAGATTATGAGTGTGATCCCCAGCGAAGCCACAGCATTTGGCAGCAAAAAGTCCAAAAGAGCACAATCAACCTGGTTGTCTTTGAGTGGGATAGGCTAGGACAGCCCATCCTCCCCTTCCCATCGTGCAACATGATGCTAGTCAATCCAGCCATCTGTTAGATAACAGAACTGTCAGTTAGCTTTCTCCTTCAAGCATGTTGAACCGGTCAATGAGGTTCTTTTAGCGGCAGCTCGAAAAACGCAAGTTGGTTTGTCTTAAAGTGCCACATTAGCATGCTAGCCTTGTTAGCCAGTGACCCTCCCGTCACTGTTAGCATCATGTCATAAGGGAAGAGCATTTGGCCAGTTCCATGGCTAAATGGGAAACTTGGGTTCATCAATTTAAAAAAAATCGAGTGGAAAATGATGTGACACCAAAATGAAATTAGGCCTAGCAGGTTGAACACAGCTTCGAACATAATCAAAAGCCAAGTTTTACTTATTAGCATGCAGCGCAAACCAAGAGCGCTAATTACCAGCCACACTGATTTCATTAAAAACCCATGGAGCCTAAATATTGTTAAACTGGGGTAGCCTTGTTTAGGCTCACAAACAGTAAACATGTACCAGGTATACCTTTTAATAATGTTCCAATGGCTGATAAATGACCAATATACGTCTCCATATGTCTCTTCTCTCACTGGGCGGACTTCATCTTGAGTAATGATACCATAAGCATTCCCTGACCAATCACAAGGCTGGCATCTCTTGCCCCGCCCAAACAAGACAATCAGAGAAACTTAGCAAGCTAATGCTAACCAGTGTAGCCCAAGCCTAGCTAGCTATCTCCATCCTTCTGTCTGCAAGTCTCTTTGTCCTGTTAGCGTCACATAAAAGCTTGGTAATGGTATCCGTCATGTCTGAGGGGTGGAGCAAGCTAAAAGTGTAGGCCAGAGACCTGCCAATCAAGCTGCTCATTAGCAATACCTTGCGCACCCTCCTTGCAAAGCAGCATGCTGGTAAGCTAGAGAAATGTATTTCAGTCTGCATGGTCAGTCAGGGTACACTGGCAATGTCTTAAGAGCTTTTGATGCTACCAGCAGCTATTTCAAGCCTTGTCATTCTTCACATACTCGTCCGCGTGCTGCTTTCTCTATCTGGGGGATTAAAAGCACTACAGGGCAGGTCAGAGCCAATACATCCCCTGCCAGCACAGGAATGCCTTCCCCGATTACTTCTTCTGATTAGCACAAGGCCAACCCTTCAAGGAACACCAGCGTAGACCACCATGAGTAGACACCGGCAAAATCATCTTATGTTGTGTTGGGACACTGGTATACTGGGTAACCAGCTAACCCATCACCAGAGCAGCACAAACCTGTATATGTTGTGTTGGGACACTGGTATACTGGGTAACCAGCTAACCCATCACCAGAGCAGCACAAACCTGTATATGTTGTGTTGGGATGCTGGTATACTGGAAACCAGCTAACCCAGCACCAGAGCAGCACAAACCACCAGTTTACCCATCACCAGAGCAGCACAAACCAGTATATGTTGTGTTGGGATGCTGGTATACTGGGTAACCAGCTAACACAGCACCAGAGCTGCACAAACCGTATGTGTTGTGTTGGGATGCTGGTATACTGGAAACCCGCTAACCCATCACCAGAGCAGCACAAACCAGTATATGTTGTGTTGGGACGCTGGTATACTGGGTAACCAGCTAACCCATCACCAGAGCAGCACAAACCACCAGTTTACCCATCACCAGAGTAGCACAAACTAGTATATGTTGTGTTGGGATGCTGGTATAACCAGATGCTGGTAACCAGTTAACCCATCACAAAAGCAGCAAAAAAAAAAGCAGCACAAACCACCAGTTTACCCATCACCAGAGCAGCACAAACCAGTATATGTTGTGTTGGGATGCTGGTATTCTGGGTAACCAGCTAACCCAGCACCAGTGCAGCACAAACCACCAGTTTACCCATCACCAGAGTAGCACAAACTAGTATATGTTGTGTTGGGATGCTGGTATACTGGAAACCAGCTAACACAGCACCAGAGCTGCACAAACCACCAGTTTACTCATCACCAGAGTAGCACAAACTAGTATATGTTGTGTTGGGATGCTGGTATACTGGGTAACCAGCTAACACAGCACCAGAGCTGCACAAACCGTATGTGTTGTGTTGGGATGCTGGTATACTGGAAACCCGCTAACCCATCACCAGAGCAGCACAAACCAGTATATGTTGTGTTGGGACGCTGGTATACTGGGTAACCAGCTAACCCATCACCAGAGCAGCACAAACCACCAGTTTACCCATCACCAGAGTAGCACAAACTAGTATATGTTGTGTTGGGATGCTGGTATAACCAGATGCTGGTAACCAGTTAACCCATCACAAAAGCAGCAAAAAAAAAAGCAGCACAAACCACCAGTTTACCCATCACCAGAGCAGCACAAACCAGTATATGTTGTGTTGGGATGCTGGTATTCTGGGTAACCAGCTAACCCAGCACCAGTGCAGCACAAACCACCAGTTTACCCATCACCAGAGTAGCACAAACTAGTATATGTTGTGTTGGGATGCTGGTATACTGGGTAACCAGTTAACCCATCACCAAAGCTGCACAAACCAGTATATGTTGTGTTGGGATGCTGGTATACTGGAAACCCGCTAACCCATCACCAGAGCAGCACAAACCAGTATATGTTGTGTTGGGACGCTGGTATACTGGGTAACCAGGTAACTCAGCACCAGAGCAGCACAAACCAGCCTAGACCAGCTGAGGGGACTGTATTTACGTTGCGCTGTGCTAGCTAGCTAGTCTTGCTAACAGCTTGTCACAGTAAACCCTCAAATTCAAACTACACGACTGCTCTGCATCAGCTACACTATGGCTCAGTTCTGGAAGTAGTCCAACAGCATTTGAGGCTGACAGCCCCATGTTTGTGAAGCGCACCGTGTATTCCCTGAAGCAGGAACACGTTTCCAGACACAGACAGTGGAGAGGATGAGCTGCTGACTGACTCCCAGACTGAGTGAAGAGAGACGCTGGTGAAACTCAGTAGTGGAAATAAACTCCCCTCAGTGACAACCTGTTGTTCTAGCCTGTATGGTGCATGGGACCGGCTGGGAGCGGAAAAGGGGTCTTGCGGGTGACTGTTTGGGTTGGTGTTCGTATTTGTTTGAATGGTGCGCTTCCTCTGTGGGGGAGGAGGTGGGTGCGGGGGGTGTCAGTGCATAATTATACCGTATATGAATGCGACCAAACGTGCTTTACACTGTTGCAAGTTTGAGCACGCTGGTGCCAATTCATATATCGGTGTGTATGTGTGCGTGTGCCAGCTCTCATATGGAATGTATATCAGCGAGGGGAACTCCAGGGTGCTGCTGTACATTCCAGACCCCAGCACTGCAGGCCCAGACACTCATTCCCTATGGAGAAACAGCACCACTCCGTCTCAGGGCAGCCCATTAGCACCTCGGTTTCCTGCTGAGTGTGCCGTTTATCATCTGACCGGGTCAGCACGCCCCCATCCAGGCTCAAAGAGCAATGGATAGTGGATTAGAGACCCTGTGGTTTCACAGAGGGCATGCAACTCATCGTCACACTCAGGTCAACACATGTCTATATAAAAGACCCAATGAGACTGTAAAATACTCAACATCTGTACGGGAACAGTCAAACGTTCAGGAATGTGGCACTGTGTTGCCTGCACGGAGCACTGGCCCTACTGATGGACTTGGCATTAGCATGTACAGTTAGCCTGAATTAGCATGAGTGGCTAAGCTAACCTTTCAATAGTCAAACTACATTTAGGTCCAAAGCTTAAGACTCAAACGCAGTGAAGCTCAAGTTGGGTTTAAACCGCTTAGTGCTTCCCAATGCTTCACGCACAAGCCAACACACATCCACATTAGAGGAAGCCAGCAGTGCTTTTCTCCCGTCCCGGCTCAAAGGGCAGTGTGGAGTGGATTAGCGGACCTGTGGATCCCTGCTGGGCACAGAGTGGCTCTTTGAGAGGCTCTCCATTAGTACGGCTGCTGGTCCGTGGGCTGGATGTGGGCCAGATGTGGGCCAGATGCTGACCGCCTCCATGCTTTCCATCAAAGAAACAATTAGGGGCAATTATCGCAACATATAAATGAATTTTGTGGAGGATTGTAATGTTTGGAAAGGGATGGAAGGGCAGTGCAGGTGGTTGCAATCTACGGGCCGTTTCACTGCTGTTTCAGAAGAGAGGGAAAGAAGAAAGAGAGATCTTAACTAGCTGTTTGTTTAGGCACTTGTACATCTGGACAAGTGCTGCCGCTCACTGCCCTGCACCGCCGCGCTATACACACGAGGATACAGGCACATGTTGACTTATGCGCTCTAATCACTAACACTGATTTAATAGCAGTCATTGCTTTTAAT